>JAUOZQ010000210.1:0-77599 GCA_030710315.1 Anomotaenia brevis
AGACATTTACAACTTATGAGTGAGTGAGTCTTTGGGTTTGAGTCCTTATATACTGCTGTTCACCGTTTACATGAACTTTCAAGAAAGTGGGATTATATTGGTGCCACATATTTTCTGCAAATACGAATTTTTCAATGTTTTGATGGTTCAAAAGATAGGGTAAAGTCAATTGAGTAAACAAACTGTAAAATGACCACTCTACACATTCTGGTTTAGGGAATCCTCACAAAGCAAGATTTATATGAACATTTGGTACCTATCCAACAAATTATAAAACTTTTTACACTTATACTGCTTTAACGACGTAAAATTATCTTTCCTTGTAAAGGAAGAAAGACAATAACTGCTTTATTCGCTCAGCTGAGCAGACGATTCCGGCTTATAGTCAACGTAACATCAACAGGGCTTGCAGCTCCGGAGAAGATACTGTGAATATTTGAAATCTCCACTCTTCCCATCAAAGATACCATTCCATTCAGGTATAACACAAGGAAAGAAATAACGAGAGCTTCGTTTTCTTTGCTGGAAAACCTTTGAAACAAAGACTTCGGCCCCAGAGTGTCTGTTGGGGATGTGTAAAAAAGTATTAAGACAGGGTTGACCTGCTTTATCGGTAAACAAATTGGACAATTAGATCAGGTTCAATGCTAAAAGCTTAAAGGGGGATTCACATGTCCCTGGGTAGAAGTGTAAATATACTCTCAGGTCAACTTAGGGCCATTAAGCCTTTTACAGGATAAAACAATTATTCTGATAATCTGCAAGTTGTTCGTCTATTCCAGGTAGTTTTTGCCTTCTTGAGTTTGACAGAAGATGAGGCAGGGCGTTTATTAGCAAGCAGCGTGTTAACCAGTGAGTGGAGTTTTAGTAGGTATAGGAAGACTTGATTTATCAGTAGACAAATGGGTCAAGTGGATTTGGGTAAAACTACTTATTTGAAGAGTATTCATATGTTCTGCTTAGCGGTGTGATGCCGTTGTCAGGTCAGCTTGAGGCCAGTACAATTGATTGCCGCGACTGCATAGCTCACGTGACGCAGAGCCGGTGATGAGCATTTTGGGCTAGTTAGGTTCCCATATTTCAGAATCGTAGAAAATTTATACAATTTCTGTTTAAAAATTGTTTTCTTTACTAGTTTCGATAGCGAAACTGATATATTGGGGAGAAATTTCTACTCACCTGTTTTAATTACAATATTATTTGGAAATATTGTTGTGTTAAATGTGAATAATCCTACTCCTGCTCTAAAATCAACGTGAATATTTTAAAATCGATAAATTCCAATAAGCAGACCTGCATGTGGTATGCATGAAAGGTCATATCTACCTCTGAAAAATTACTTTCTGGTAGATCAATGCATTTGAAGAATTCTAGCCTTGACAGAAAATCTGTGAGATTAACGTAGCACACTAATTAACGTCAATCAATTTCCTAGAAAATATATAAATTGTTGACAGTAATACCATGTACAACATTTACCAGGACTGACTTAGTATTAATGTAGTCTCACATTTTATTTTACCAGATTTTAATATATTTGGTTGTTGTTGCACTAAGTAAAACTGCTTACGGAGATATTCTCGCATATCTCTCACAACGAAATCATCAATTACTGTTTGTTGAGTACAAAACCCTAAGTTTCATCAATAGTAATATTGGTTAAACGAACAATCTGCTTTATTTATTTAAAAAAAATCACCATAAACATGTGAAAACGATTGCGCAAGCAGCTTTAAAGATGTTCAGTCGGAAGTCCCGAAGCATCCAATGGAGTCAAGTCACTGAGATTTTGGGCGTCGGCTCCATTGAATTGTACGTTTTTCAAATCCGGCCAACCAAACCAGGCACTTATAGAAAAACTTCCAGCATGAGCAGAATCTGTAACATTTTTCTAAAAGAAATCAATGGATAAAAATGATGTGAGATTTTTACCTCTACATGAGCATAATCAACAAGCAGAACTTTCATGGCGATGTTGCAAACATAGACTCCATCTATTGCAATAGTCCCACATGAAGAGTAAATAGTTGTTTCCTGTGATGGATGAGTCCAGACTTCAACAGAACTATTCTCCTCAACCTTCATCCCTTGAGCGAATGTGTTAACTGCACCTTATTCAACTTGTTTTATAATTGTGGCTTTTTCATCTACTTTCCCTTGAAAGAAGTTTAATAAATTAAGTTATTTTAAGACCAATATTCAAGTGGATAATATTAACTTACTGAGTCCAAAGTACACGATGGCTAATAAAACTATGATCACCAGAGACATTTCAATTCACTTCTTGAAACCTGATAAGCAAGAAGAGTATATAAACGCTCGACCTAGAGGAATGCCTGTCTAGAATTTACTGCCTAATGCAGATACCAACTAGCTAATTAAAACTGTAATTATTCAATGAAACCTGCGGAGTAACCCAAAGACATGTGGGATTGTCTTGGTTTGTTTTCTTGAGTCATTTGTTTACCTCTGCTGATAAAACGTATTTGTGTTAACAAATATATATTCATCTTTTGCGGGCTTATATGTACATAAATTCGGATGAGATTAAGATGAAATAATTAATAATATCTCTGGTTTTGTAAACAAATCCTTGATGTCTTGCAGACTATTGTTAAAATCTTGTAAAATAAATTTTCAGAGTTGTTTCTTGCTCATTTAGAAGTTTCTTGAAACGACATAAATGAAAGGCTGAAATTCTAGAGCAAATGCTTTTTTATTCCATACGTTCATATTAAATGCGTTTTGCAACAATGATGGAATATCGACCAGCAGTTTGTCATACTTATATATTACAATAAGTTAAAACACCTTTCACTGATAATGTTAATCACAAATAATTCCTCTTACATGACTCTTTTATATTAATTTCAGTCTAAATGTTGGAACTCATATTGCCTAGCTAATCCATAAATGAAATAGCTTCTTTCGATTCCTTGTATTACATTTTACATATAAAGCTGAATCGAAAACATGAATATAAGCAACTGGTTATAATGTAATACCAATAAACTTCAGGTGAATTGGAATTCACCCTTATGACGCCCTACTTCTAGAAGGATATCACATATTTTTTTGTTTAAAGGATTCCTCGAAGTAGTTTCCGTCTTGCAATGGCCTCAAAGATTTTTAATTCTCTACGAGTTCCTTCTTCAAGTCACCCTTACCTCATCTGAGGTACCTGAATTTGATTAATATTATACTGCATAATTAGATAGGCCGCTGACAACTAACTTCGATTTCGGCGTCGAATCGGTCAATCATTCTAAGGGTGGAATGATTAGCACCTACCAAGTACCTATGACTTCTTAATTGAGATGATAATGGGCCGCTTTATTGCAGACAACAAGTCTTAACCGTTTTTTTCGTGTTTTTAAGCCAAAATGATAATGAATGCACATAATTAAATCTATTTTCCCAAGATGTAGTGCTTGAACGGAAAAATAACAATAATTGGTGGTTTAAGAATAAGATTTGTGAGGCCTCTCTAATTGAAATTGGAAATATACATAAAATGCTATTTTTTGTGATTCTCTGATGGATTTATCCATAGGATGCTTCGGATTTAGTAACTATGCTCCTGCATGATGTCCGCATTTATTTATCCTCACACCATTAGTTTCAAAATCTCAATGAAAAGGGCACCGAATACAGGTGCACTGAATACAGGGAATAGAGGGAATATGCGTCAACTGTTTGGGGGATTAGGGATACTTTTCGTGGGGCATGTTCTATTCTTCCATGGTGATGTATATTTTAGTTCTGTTTTCCATGGTTTCATGCTAACCTGATCAGTTGCACGATTCCAATGAGGAGGTCACGTTCAGCTTCAGTGGTCTGATAATGAGTTTTTCCATGTGCCTGGTATTTCATGGCTAGCAGTAATCCTGAATTTGCCTTTCCAGATGATGAATTTTTCGCTTTTTTAATCCACGAGGTTTAAGCATAACACAATCACAGCTTCATAAATTCAATAAGGAGTATGCAGGTTTCAGTTGATCACAGGGAATATTCATGAAGCTTAAGTCTAAGAGTACTGTAAATACGCATTAAGAACGAAGAATTAATTAAAACTTTACTCCTGCAGCTCTTTAGCTGCGTTAGCGGGAGTTATCTAAAACGTTTTATCTGCGTGTTTCTTAGATCCAGGAAGAAATTTTAACTACTCTCTTGAAAGAATAATCCAAAAATTCTGAAGAATTTTAGCTTCCTAGTATGGACTGGATCAACGAAGAGCGCATTATCAAAGACTACAAATCAACTACCTAGCTTCAATTGTGTGTGTTTATCTTAGACTGGCATATTGAAGACATTCTTAGAAATGGTAGGTCAAAATGCACTTACAAGGTTAAAACCTTTCGGTTAAAGCCTGTTGCCAAGCCGTAAGTCTATTGAGAGATTTCCATCTTTCTCCAATAGAAGATGATTGTAATAAATGTTTGAGACAATCCAACGAAATTAGTAGTTCTTCAAACATGAATTAACAAAATAAGAGTATGCTCGTCTCAGTCTATTCAGTTGTATTTCCTAAAGGCCTTAAAACTTTTTATACATATGCCGGTACGGAATAGGTAAGATCAACGCACACATTTCAAATTTTCCTGAAAATCATTTATCTAGAGTAATCGTCAAAGCGTATATATTTAGTAGTTTTCTAAATGGTGAGATTAGGATTCAAGATTTGACTAAAGTAACTTTGTAAATTGCATTCGCCTCTCGTAAAATCAGAATTAATGGACGCTGGCAGTTTGTAAACTTTATCACTTCATTTTAGAGGAACAATAGCAAAATTCGAAACATTCTAGAATCCGCATGTACCTCATCTTCTTACATGGTAGAGAATTAACCTAATAAAAATCTATTATTTTGTTTCATCATAGTATATGTTGAGTCGCTAAGCGGTGCTAAACGAGCCATACGGTCTCAGTGTATAAAAAGCGAAAATTCGAAACAACTACTGATATTTAGAACTTTAAAGCTGCGGCTGCTACAAAATAGAAAAATAGAAGTATACTAATTAATCAGACAAAATTCATTTCCAAATTCATAGCAACGTTAGACAAACCGTAAACAAATATGGCTTAAGAATGTGTTTGTCCAGTATGCGATGACTGATTGACGAATGTATGCTGGGTGGTCGTATCAAAGGACAGAGACTGGCTTCGTATATTAGAAGCAGCCAAACGCGTCTCAAGTAAGAGGTTCCATAGCCGTTAATACTGTTAGTAGTCTTCTTTTAATGGCAAAGCATGCTTTCATCATAAACCATTCATGTATAATTTTTTTAAGAAAAGAGAATGTGAAAGGTTGTTTGTGTTTATGGTTAATTTATCAATAAAAACAATTAAAAAGTGCACAAAATCGGGGAGTAGCAAAGGATCAAATCGTATCGCATCGCTACTTAAGAAAGAGCTGCCGTGGAAAATAGAATGAAAGCCAAATCCAAAGAAGATCGAGAATGAAAGTCTGCTCCATCGCGTTCAATTGTTGATGAGTAATTTGGTCTTAAAAAAACAACTAGCCATTGTTCACCTACTATTCGTTGGATTATTGGAGCAGTTGGCCTTATGTAGTGAGAATCTTGATGTGATAAGATTAGATGAAAAACATCTGAGCAATTGGGGTTGAGAATATTTTCAAAATAACTTGCGCCTCTCCATCTCATTCTTGATTTGTTCCATATAAAAAGGGCAAATTTGAATTCTTTGTAAAGATTTCTGTAATACTGTACTTTAATCAGAATGTTTTTTCAGAAATGTTCTTTGTAGTTTATTAGTGCCACGTTTGTCATCATTGGAATATTGGAAAGTAAGAGTCCAAACTTGTAAATTAAAGAATTTTAAATAATCCCTTTGTTAAAAATTTCATTGAGAGCATGTGAAGACGTTCAAAGTAATGATGTCCTATTCGCATTTTAGGTCAATTTAAAATTGACTTTTAATCCGGAGTGTTTGGAGATAAAATTTTTACTTGAATTTTCCCAACAGATGTTAATATGCCTCATAAAAAGTGTGATTTTGATAGAAAAAAATTATTGCATAGGTGTTACTTTCATTAATTTATAAAATCATATCGATTGCAACTGAAAGGAGGCTCCTAAAATGCACATACTTTCCTCTCAATTGCATTCCGTAACCACAATTACCCCATAAAATAAAATTAAGCAACTAGGAATCCCATTATATTTGTTAAAGATTCAAACATTATTAAAACGAGTGAAAATGGAGAGAATTTTTCATTATAAATAAAAAAGTGCATGCATGTTGAAAATGAATTTCGTTCAAAGTAACAAACATCTTTTAAGCAAAATCATTAGAATTGATTGACTGAGCTATCGGCTCCGTGATTAGCAGTTGAGGTAATATGACAAACAATGAAAGACATCAATACCTTAGTTAGTTAATAATTACTTGCCTTTTTTGGTGAATTCTTCCGTTATAAATTTTTCGATAAACCTTGTAAATGTTTAATTCAATGTCATATTTCCTAAGAAGTACTAAAGAATGTGGATTTTCAGTCATCAGGAGCCACATTATGTTGCGAAATGCATGCATTTCCTTTAGTGTCCTATTAGCTTAACGCGTTTTTAGCTTAAATTTGTCCTATGAAGAAGTATTCCGTTTTTCTTGATGTAAGTAAAAGTAAAAACAGGGAAACTTAGTTTCAAACCCGAAAAACACCATTAACCAGAGGTGAAAAATTAGTTAAGGGAATATAGTTGGGGAAATTTTAATTTCTGACTTGATGACTATTAATAATTTGGCAAGAGAAGCAAGTAAACGTAGTATGGAGCACGTCTTCTAAGTGCTTAACAGGGACCAACGTTGGCTTTTATTATTATACGCTAAGCCTCCAACATGGACACTGCTTAACGTCCACACACATTTGCCTTTACTAATCAATACCCCTTAAACTTGGTGAAAACATATTCTACCAGCCTACACCAAGAACCCAAGCAATAAAAGCCCGTGGTCAGTGCTTTTAAAGGTGACTTCATGTCGTTTGTGAAAGACCAACAAAAATTTCCCCAGCAAACAAAGAATAATTTGCACATTGACAGTGAACTACATCCGCCACGTTTTTATTGTTCTCAAATGCAGGGTAAGTGCTCTTGCAATCATTTATAGCAAAGAAATTTCCCCGCCAAATTTTATCAGGAGTTATCCTATCGGGAACCCAACACATTTGAAGTAAAGTATTATTCTTTTTCCTAAATTAAAAACTCGGATCCACATTTATACAAAAATATGACCGAAATTTGTAATATAAGATGCAATGCCATTTCAAGGCAAGGTGCCAACACAATGGTAGTACTACAAAATCCCATCCACAATTATTAAGATAATTTTCAGCGGCCCTAATAGGGATTTTTAATAGCTGAAAATTGATTTTTGAGGAAATTGCAAACGACTATAATGAGAAAATATATATATTGACATCTCTAGATGCATTAGCTCTTTTATCCGCACAAACTCAAAATTTGCAATACCTTTTCTGTGGAACGCAAGAAGAGCGACTTATATGGTATAAAATGCTCTGTATTTGTCTATCCCAACCTTTTTGAACCTGACTATTTTGCCGCATTAAATAAATGTAGTCAATATGGTGGCCTTTTCAAATGGATTATGCATCGATGGTTCTAGTTTAAATGTTGTGTTTAAAAACTCTATTTTAAATTAAATATTAATATTAACGAAACCTTTAATCAATCGATCAAAAGGTTATTCATGAAAATGCCTCCTTCGACAACGTATACGAACAAAATCTGTCTGTTTTTTGTCCACTTTCAAAATCCTATCACTCTGGCATTTCGGATTCTTACACACCTTCATTTATATTGCTACCACCGATAAAACCTTATTTTAGGATATTCATTTTTCAAGTAACGATTATCCTGGAAAGCCTGGCCGCGTGGGTTGTGCCTCCTTGGAACTTAATAGCTGTTTCAGCTCGAAAGTTTTTTGGGGATTTGGGGCTGATAAGCCATGCAGAAGTGTTATAGAATTTCAATGATTGTTCTTACACTGATCTTTATCTAGCCTATTCAAAATAAATTGCACTTGACTACTTGACTTGCGATTCAGATGAATGGGTTTCCATTCAATACAAACGGTGATGATGAGAATCAAGTTTATGTAGGTATCACATTTACCGTTCATAATATTGCTCCTTCACCGTTCATTTGTCTTCCACTTAGCGAGTTTTGTCATACTGATCGAATTTTACTAACCGTTATCTTCGATTTGGTGGCAAATTGTTTTATTCTCCCTCTCGAAGAATTGAAATGCCTTTGAGTTTGTACTATCACTCTTGCCAACCGAAAACTTAAAACTTGTCAGGATAATCACTGTTGAGGCTCTTAAGAAGCCATGGGATTGTCAGTCCGTAAGTAAAGACAAACCGTTGCACATTTTAATTAATCAGAGACCAGGCAAATAAAAAAATTTCTAACAGATATTTACCTATTTTATATACTGGCTTTTCTGCTGTGTTTCATCTCTGTAAGAAATGACAGCTAGTGAAATTAGACGGCAGAACTACTAGGTGGAACGAAGTTCCCATTGCACCAGTATTAGTCTTCTTTGTGCCCTTTTTTAAAATGCTAGGATATTTTGAATATTGAATATTATTTGACGTCAAATAATAACAAATTGTCGTCAGTCAAATCTACCGGAAACATATCCATAAATAATGTATACTAGGAAGTAAAGAATTATTTTATTATATCCTAAAATAGGCGCATATTTTTGGTTTAAAATTAACGAATCGCATGTGACTCAAACAAATTAACACGAAGCACTCTGGAATTCATTGGTTAGAGTTGCGATTTGATTTTTAAATCACTATCGAGTCTCAAAGTGGAGCCACCGAAGTCGAAAAGATCTCCGGATATTCTCTCCAGTAATACACGTTAGGGCTCTTTTACCAATTTGTTTTAGTAAGTTGCATCAGAATGCAATTTCAATATCGAAGTTAAGTCATCCGAAATTGCGATTTTTCTTTTCCATGTTGTCATGCTAAAAATTGCAGAGTAGTATCATTTTTGTGATGATTAAAAATTACCTATACGTTTACTTGACATTTTATTCATGATAGTTTTACGAAATCTATCGCAAATTCGGGAATGGCAAAAAATACGATTCTCTGAAGCAAAAATTGCGCAGCAACCAAAAATTACGTAGAACGTAAAATAGATGAACCGATAGCAACGAAAATATGAGCTTCAACTAGACAAGGAATGATTACAATTCCGCAACATCATGAAAGATCGGTATAAATCCTTCTGAAATGTTCACAGTGCTTATTTCCAAATGCTACCAAAATATTTTAAGTTACGAAATTTAGTAAACAGTCATAAAGCTATTATTATTGCACATAATGGACCGAATTTATAAAATCAACAATATATACGTATATAACTCTGACAATTAGTTTTCAGCTGCAGTGTTTCTTGTAAATATTTCAGCGGAATTATCAATTCGCTTGCACTGTTTCATGCGTGTTGTATTATTTAACTAACAAAACCATTTCCAAGAAAAGCTGGTATTGATAATTTAAAAAGTGCGGGAACGAAAGGGTTTGTGTGGTGGCAATTAAAATTTCATCAAATATATTGAGAGAAAGAACATTCATATAAAACCAACAAAACTATAATATTATGTTGCATTTTGTAGCTTTGCTTACTTCAGAAAAGCTTATTATTCGAAGACGATTTTTTCTATACATTTTAATTTGGTGTTGTTGTCATGGATAAATGAATTGAAATTCTTGGAAAATGCTAAAATAGAAAAAAATGCTGTTAAAATAAAGGCTAACATATAAAAGGCATTTAAGCAGAATGTATTCGCAAAATAGGTTTTTTTCCATTCCATATTTTCTGGTCTATTTGAAGTTAAAATGCTACATCACAGTTACAGTATCAGTATCAATGAAAAGTTTCTTCAAATTAACTCGAATTTTTACAGAATTTAGAATCGCAATAATTGCTCACACACATTTAACTCATTATCTGATTTAACAACAATCTTCCTCTCCTATTGATATTTAAATATGCATACTTAGTGGAAGCGAAACAATTTGCATTCCTGTTATTAGAAGTGTTTTACGATTAAAACTGCAACCAATTTCCAAATTTAAGATAAACGAAGTAGTAACTTTAACTAATTCAAAGGAGTCATTATAGTGAATCCTTTTCATTTGCTCAAATGCGAATTTGTTTTGTTGATGCAAAATAAAGCCCCTATAGCTGTCGATTGTGACTACAATAGACCAGAGCTGGATTTTTCTGAGTCATATCACGACCAATACATGTCTTTTTTTCAATATTACGATATCATTATGTAAGAGAAACTTTAGTTGTCACTTCTATTTAATTCAGAACTTTTTCTTGGTACTTGATCTATACAGACTCTGACTCTCCAATTTGTTTACGCTTGTTTCGTAGACTTACGAGAACGAATTTGTGATGAAAGAAACTGCTAAATTGTGTTAAAATATTCCTTTATAATCTAAAAATGCATTTTTATGTTTAAACAACTGTCAGGCAACCGACGTTAAATTATTGTTCGAGATCCTGGTACTTTCCAGACCCTATTTTCCATAAGTCCCAACTAAGAAATAAAAACCACCTCCTTGAGTAGAGCTCACAAATACCCCGGGTTCCGGCGAAGGAGGCAAATTTGCATCCACTACTCAATAGTCGAAGAGTAGTGTTGGAAATGATTTTCGATATTTGTAAAATGAATGAATTCGTAGAAAGACATGGCCTACTCGATAGACCCTTTTTGAACGAAAGACACTGCTGATGATATCGGGACTTTGTCCTCCATAATATATGTGATCGGCAAAAGAGCAATCCATTCAGCAATTTTCTTTTTGATTCATCAAAGTGGTGTCTGGTTACTTTAATATTAGCTGAGTATAGTAGGATTATTTCCTTATTACGAAAAAATCTTTACCAGTTAGCAATCTATTCTTTGCCTTGTTCTGAGGAAAGGAAAAAGCAATTCAACAGTTGAAGGATTGAAACTGGCCAACTTGTCGGTACACTTCCCAACATATCCTCATTTAAAGATATGTACACGTTTATCAGTAAAAGTCTTGAAATCATCGCTCATAATCTTCCCATATAAGATCAGTACACACAAGATTGATGATTACAGATTTGGGAGGAAATAAATTAATTTTAACAAAAATATATGATGTCGAAAAAGGACAAGCCCAACAATGATTGCCGACGGGTAAACTACCCATAATAAGAGAGTAATCCTTTCAGACTTAGAACTTTAAAATAACCTAATACCACTGAAGTGCTCTTCTCCCGATTCTTAACTGTTATAGAGGACACAGTCCACACAGTGAACACTTTTAAGACAACTGCAAAAAAATTATTCATGAAAAAATCATTTACCATGTTTTCTTAAAACGATAAACAAATGTAATGGTTGAAGGATTATTTTAGATTCACAAGGTAAAACAACCAGTTCATAACAGGCTTTCTTGATATATATTCATCTATAATAGCAATTTTCGATGCATATGCTAACAAGTAGCTTTCATTTCGAGTTAAACCAATCGGTTGAGGTATTCTGGTAACCGCATTGCACGTAGACCCTGGCAGTCTTAAAACTTTATGTATGTATATATGTATTGACTATCATGTTATATCATGGTTAAATTCATAAGTAGTTGATTGCAATCACACCGATTTGTAAGGCGACAATGAAATTAGGATATAACAAATCCACAAATCTGCAGCTTTCATAATACCTCAGTGTGGTGGCATGTTGGCAACCGTTTATCCATTGAGACTATAATCATAGTTACTCTTTTATCTTTCACTATAGAGACACTTCAGGCTTCTTAAAATAATTTAACAATGTAAAATTGTTGTTCATTTTTTCCAAACGTGCCAAGGGTGTCTATACAACCTCTGTTGGAGTATCCACTTCACAGTCCCCCTAAACTTGGTGTTAATGAGGGGAATGGATGTTGAATGGATGAATGTAAATGGATACTCAAGGTGGAATGACAGTCACTGTAGTTTCAACAATACGGATGGTTATTTTATGGACGAAGGTGCAGGACATTTATGTCGAATTGTATTGTCAAAAACTCTTAATCCTTTAAGGAGCTATGCTAACAATCTGTGGGGACAAATTCTCGCTTGACTAGAGAGTTCTTCGTTCATCTTTCATTAAGACAAATTTAAAAGGCATTTGAGTGGAATTTTTCTCTTCTTTCCAACAAGTTCCTGCATTACGGTCATCCAATTGTAAGTCCTTTGCTAGAGGTCCGAAAGGGTATCGACTTTGACTCTCAGCGGATTCATTCTGGGGCTTGCTTGGCAAAAGTAGAATTCGATCGTAGCAGTTAAAAAAAGAATTTTTTGGCTCAATTCGTCAGACAAAAGAATTTACCCAGAATTCCGTTGTGCATGGTGATTATTGGAATGGAACAGAAATAGATTTGTAACTTGCTATCATTGCAAGAAGTCGTGACTCATTTCTGATCAAGGGATATCTCCGGAAAAAATATCCTTCCTTCGATTTTTTATGCCTTTGGTTAATACATATTGTTACATCATCTATTACTGATGTCTATTTTCTCCAAAACGAGATTAAAGTCCGAATGAAAGGAGACGAACCTTTTTGTCTGTTGGATCTTAATGTAGCCTGTTTCAGTTGATTGCACTGATTTTTTCCGTGGCATTAGAAAACTTAATTATGGAAATGGGGCCTAGGTTGCTTTTTGTAGGCACAAGCTGCGTTACTTATCAGCTGAATGCAGTAATCATAGGTACTTGGCAAACGCTAACCTTTCCACCGATGGAATGACTGATTCGACGACAAAATCGAAGCCACTTTTCCACGGTCTATCTAATTAGGCAGTATAATCCAGTCAAATTCATGTCCCTCAGATGGGGCCAGAGCGACTTAAAGAAGGGACTCGTAGAGCATTAAGAGTCATTGAGGCCATTGCAAGCCGGAAACTACTTCAAGAACTCCTTTAAACAAGAAGATCTGTGATATCCTATTAGAAGCGGGACCTCATAAGGGTGAATTCGACTTCACATGAAGTTTATTGGCTTTACATTATAATCAGTCGCTTATACGCAATTGTTCTATTTAGTTTCACAAAAAGTCTAATAATAGGGAAACGAAAGTAGCTATTTCATTTATAGATTTGCTGGGCAAAATTAGTTCTAACATTCATGCCTAAATCAATGTATAGGAGTCATGTAAAGGAGAATCATTTGTGGTTAACTATATCATTAAAACATTTCTTAACTTATTTAAATTTTAAGTTTGACGAGCTGGTGGTTGATATTTTAGCACTATCGTAAAACGCATTCAATATGTATGTAGTGGATACAAAACGCATTCGCTCTAAAAACATAACCTTTTATTTATCACGTTTCAAGAAATCTTCATATGAGCAAGAATCAACATTGAAAATTTTATTTTAGGAGATTCTAACAATGGTCAGCAAGACATTAAGTATTCATATTGAAAATCAAAGATATTGCATCTCATTCTCATCTGAATTTATGCATAGTTAAGCCTGCAAAAGAAAATATAATTGATAACTGAAGTTCGGTTTTATCAGCAGAGGCAAACAAATGAATCATGAAAACGGACCAAAACAATTCTACAGGTTTCGATAAATATTTAGAGTTTCCATTAGCTAGTTGGTATATGCATTAAGCAGTAAATTTTAGACATGCGTTCCTTCAGCCGAAGCATATGCATATCCTCATGCTTACCAGGTTTCAAGAAGCGAATTCAAGAATCGAAATGTCTCTGGTGATCATAGTTTTATTTGTCATCGTGTTCCATGCAGTCAGTAAGTTAAATATGTCTACCTGTTTATTGCTTTTAAAACAAATAAATTTACCAAAATCCTTTCAAGGCGCAGAAGATGAAGAAGCCAGTCTAAAAAAAATAGTTAAAGAAGGAGTAGTTGATATTTTCGCCTAAAGAACGAAGGTTGAGGAGAAGAATTCTGTCGAAGTTTGGACTCATCCAACACCGGAATCAACTATTTACTCGTAATGTGAGGCTACTGAAATATATGAATTCCACATTTACAACATCAAAATGTCTGATTTTTTTTAGAAAAATGTTACAGATTCTGCGTTTCCTGGAAGTGTTTCCCAGAAGAGTCTCGTTTTGTTTGGACGGATTTGAAAAACGTACCATTCATTGAAAGCAACGCTCAAAACTCAGTGACTTGACTCCAGTGTATGCCTTGGAACTTCCAAATGAATATCGTTAAAGCAGTCTGTGCACACGTTTTCCATTGTTTATGGTGATTTTTTTAAAGCAATGAAGTATCTTAATTGTTCAGCAAATATTGCTATTGTAGAATCATAGGAACGGCATGATTGTTTCATTTGAGTTTATACAGATGGGTGAAACACTTTAGTTAGAAAGGATTCCATAGACGAAATTTGAACAATAAAACGTCGGCTGGACTGTCGACCCTTGCCTCAATAAATGATATTTCACCTTTCGAATTTTGCAATTATAATTTCTACATCACTTTCATTATCTTATTGCTTTTACAATTTGGATTTATTATTGTTATATCCCATGCAATCGATAGACAACTGTTAAGGTAACGCGACACAGCCTTTTTTCCTACGAGGTTCCATTTTCTGTTAAATATTTGACTCCATCTTGAACGATAAATATGATTGTTTTTCAAGGAACCTTGAAATCGAAGCTTAGAAATTACTGACTATGCTGGAATTACTTTAAATTGGATTTTATTTTTGTAGATCTGGACGTTGAATATTGGCGCTAAATTTAAAGTTTAAATGTTTCCACTGGGCCAAGAATAAATGATATGTATTCGTTCTGAGCTGTCAGTGAGCTCTAGGGGCTTTTCTAATAATGATATTGCTAACGACACTGCTTTGCTGGTGAACCTTGTTCTCTTGTTGTAGGTAATATGACGAAAACCCCATGGGGTTATCTCGACATCGAAGAGCAATTTGGCGAATAGAATAAAGTTTTTATAAAAAGAATTTAATTTTTAATGACTAACAGGGATCTTCTTGCTCTTGAATTCATAGAAAGGCTTCGAACAGATCTTGTAAAGTGAAATTAGCAACAACCATTAAGGATCGCAAATATGCTTTCCGCTATTAACAGTTGGTGACGGTCTTATCTCGAAGTCTTTTCGAGAGATGCACACACAGTCGTATCACACAAATAGGCTTTTAAATTCCACTCTTGAGGCCGACAAAACTAAATACGATGCAGGATACAGCAATCCTCTACGGCATGACAGACTGTAAAGTGGATGGGTCGTTTTATGTTTAACATACCTGACCACCAAGCTTTGACTGAATAGAAGTATTAACTTAACTGCATTATAACAGTTCCTTCTTAAGGACTAACGAATACACCTGGACAGCGTGAGATGCTGTTCCAGAGTGTGATTTTGGCAAATCGACGATGATATTCCACCTCAAAACTGTGGCGATCTTCGGTTCAGTGTATACCGAGTGGGATTTTTCTCTGCTTGTTAAGAATTCGCAGGATAGGGTACGACTTTTCGATAAAATCTGTCAGAGTGTATGTTATCAGAAGCACAAAAAACACTGGCGTATGTGACAGCTTTGCACTTCACAGCTTTCCTGTGGAAAGGCTGATGAATTTTGAAGTCGGAGTCAACTACGTAACTACGACTATCAACTATTACCTGAGGTGTCTAATGCAGTCAGCAAGATAGTATCCGAATGCGTCCTTTACTAGGCACATAAGTACATTTTTGCCACTTTTTCCTAAACTTGCTCCTCAGCAGTGGCTTCACGTCTAGGTGTGTGACATTTGAGTAATAAGAGTTGGGGATATTTGTAATGACCAGAACCATTTATTTGTGGGCGATTTTTCAGAACACATGAATACCATTTTAAAATGTGAAGGAATTAACGATAAGGTCCTGCATTGTGTCCTTGAGACGATAAGGAGGAAGATCTCCAGCTGAAAAACTCACGGGGATTAAAGAAAGCACAAGTAGCAGTATGTGGCCAATGATAACCACCCTTCGAAAGAATTAGTATTCCAGAAACTGATTTTCGAAACTATTTTCAGAGGGCTTCGGATCATCTTGTTTGTAAATATGGGAGACGTTTAAACCCTAGCCGTTGCTGAGCGGTGGGTAAGCACGGGCATACGAGCATACGCACGGCGCTCGCTGAGACGCAAGCATGGCAACAAAATCTAACTCTCGGTGATCTAGTCCAACCAATAGACCTGTGTTCTCCACAAACGGCCATTTTTCAATTAATCCCTATAAGGTACAGTGGTTGAGGTGACCTAGGTGTATTATTTTGTCCCCAACCAGCAACAAAACCATCCGATCGGACCTAAGTAGTGCGCGTGCATTTAACTGATTCACACAAAAGACTAAGCTTGTTGACGACGCTGATCTAATTGGTAAGGGTTTTTACTGATAAATCCGGTGAAGTAAATCTAAACAAACGTTGCAAATAAGACTCTCTTGTATGGTTGTTTTATCTTCCTTCTGGCATCGCGACTGCTAATGTTATGCAGCGTAGCCGATCAGACTAGGAAGCAGACCATAGAATAGCTGTTCGCTGCAAGACAATTAAAAAGGGAGGAGATTCACCACGACTCTTACAAAGACCATGCCGATAATTTGCTCTAGCATTTACGAATTGTCGCTGCTTATAAGCCTTTAAGAAAATAAGGGAATGCATTTCCCACTTAATAGATTGCTTAGCTCAGTTTTTAGTACGAATAGAACTAGATAATTTTCGTTAGCCCTGTCGAAGCCTATAATGATTATTCTAGTGCTGCTTTACTGGGCCATGCCTGTAAGATGTCGCTTGATGAGTCGTGCATAAGGTTTTCGTATGGATTATTATAGTAGTCTGCATGTAGATATAGTGGTTCCACTCGAACAAGGAACAACATGCAGGTCGCTTCCAATAGCGTGTTTGTACTGATTTTTTCTAAATCGCTCTCAGTGTTCCAGGGATCGGTATTCAAGCGTTTTGCTTGCTGTAATACAGTTTCGGTTTTATTACTACATAGGCAGTTCCAGTTTTATTTTAGAACGTGCTTATTTAGAGGCTGAGATTTCATCTCACTAAAAAGTGAATGAATGGAGCATTATATGTCATTTCAGGTGTGCATCTGAGTTTTTCTGAACTGTATATATCTTTGCTCATGCCAAGAGGGGGTTCAGGAAGTGCGATGTTACTGTCAGGTCACCACAATAATCCCCTAGAGCTATTGGTAGGATCGGAGATGCAGGAAGAAACGCCTGAAAAACACTTACAGTAAAAAAGTCCGCCAGTCTGGAAGTCAAGGTTGCAGCGATTTCACAGCTTATGCGGGATACTTCATTTGTGGAATGTGTAATTTTTGGAGTTATTTTTCTTTATGGTGTATTTGAGTGGGGTGAAGAATACAGTTAAAACTCTGATGGCTTCACCCGTGAGGCAATGTTTGGTCAAGTGAGGGGCTAGTGCTTACATTTGTGAATCGAACCAAGTGATGGGAAGCCATCCTGTGGTGCGACTGCGGCAGGAAAGCTTTCCACTCCACTCATCGGTGAAAATATCGCAGTGGACAACGGGTTAGAGGTGAAGAGCTAGTCTGATGATGGATACTAAAAATTTTGATAATTTAAGAATGTAAGGTATTCCCCTTCATAGGTTACAATTTAAAAGTAAATATATTATAATTAGCCTATAATAAATTATAATTTTTATCAACTTATTGCATGTACCTTTAATTGAGTCCTAGAATGTCTAGAAAAGTAAAATTAAAGCAGGATAATTGAAAAATTGGAATATCTTGATTAATGTATAAAATGTTTCCTCAAAAATTATGTAGGGAAACGGAGTACAGTATTCAAATGTCCCCCTATTTAAATATCCTTCTTACACCTTAGTAGATTTCGAGGAGTAAGAAAGATATTTTGAGATTCGGTGGATATTCTAGTTAGTGCAGCTAATGAACAAGGTTAGGATAGATAAATATGCTTAAGTGAAAGAGACCTACGTCCATGGTCTCCTGCTAGATTATTCTCCACTTGATCTGATGTACAATCCTTGGTTCGCTTATAATGTCCACCTCTTCGCATTCAACTTCATCCCATTCCCAGTTAGGTAAGTTTCGTAGAGTCTTTTTTGAGGGGGCTGTCGTTGGTAGCAAATCCACCTTATTCAAATTGACCATTAGGTGAATGAGGGCACGGTGTTTTCCATGCGTGCGCTGAAGAAGTTAAGTAAATTTTCCCGTGCTGTAATGGTGACGGTGCGAGTAGCCTGACCATTTCAAATGGGTGTCAACGTCCACTTTCAAATAGCATTTATTGGATTCAATCTCGAATACACGTGAAGATTGATTAAATGCAAGAACATTTAATAAAGAGCTTGACCGTCTCGGATCTTTTTTGTCGTGTTTTGGTAAATTTCACTGGACCCGGTGTTCTGGTGCTTAACCACCGCTGAGAAACCTGGACTGGACTCATCCAACACCGGAAACAACTATTTACTCCTCATGTGAGGCTACTGAAACAGATGCAGTCTTCTATTGCAAAATCACCATGCATGATCTGCTTCTCGATTATGTCCATGCAGAGGTAAAAAAACTACCAGACCAATATTTATTCCCTATTTTCTTTTAGAAAAATGTTACAGATTCTGCGTATTCTAAAAGGTTTTCCGTGAGAACCTGGTTTTTGTCATCTGCAGTTTATCAGGAAGCCAAATCCGGAAAATTATAAAGAACCTGTGAACATTCATTTCTAAATATTGTTCACGAATATGATAAATACGAAGTCCCATTACATTTATTAAAATATTTATTTGGTATCTTCATCTTTTTCTGGTTTCACAATCTTTAGGAATGAATATGTCTAACTACTTCATTTAGAAATCAATTCATGCTACAGAATGTAATTTCAGTAAATCGTGAAACAGCTTTAATAATACTAATTAATTTTCAGAGTGCAGGGCAATTTCGTCCTTATTAAGTCCATATATATATACCTAGATCAGGCTGAAATTCTAATTTTTTAAGTGCTGGGTTTTGATATCAATTTACGAATGTAGAAAATCAGCATTGGAATCAACTGATCTGATGCGATGAAATGGATTTGGGGTTGATAACAGTAACAAAAGGCACCTGTATTTTCATTTCTGCTATTTGACTTATGAAAACAATTTCAATATCAAGGCCTTGTTTAGGCTTTGAAGTGTATTGCAACACATAGAAGTAGTACTGGAAATCCCTTTGAAAATAACCTGTTATGCCACATCCACATCAAAGCAGACTTATCTCAAATAACTGTTTGACACCAACCGAATATCTCATGCTCAGCAAAGTCTCTGCAAACATGAATGAGACGGAAACAAATTTTTCATAAATCAAGCTTGCTTATTTCAAACGAAACGCATAGTCTTTATTGATAGTCCGAAAGCCTTGAACAAACAATTTTCCCGCATGTTGTCTCCACAGATGAAGAGCAGCAGGGGTGAAGTTGTAATTAATTTTCCGGTTCTAATGAGTGTTCACGGTACTGGTAGACTTAGGCTTCATGAATATTCCCTGTAATGAAATGAAACCTGTTTAATTCTTATGGAGTTTATGTAGCTGTGAATGTGTTAGGCTTAGGTCTTGGGGATTAATACAGCGAGAAATTTATCAGTTGGAAAAAAATTTTCGGGATTACTGCTAGCCATGAAATACCAGACACATGCAAAACTCCTTATCTGACCTCTGGGGCTGAATGTGACCTCCTTAATGGAATCGTGCGACTGATCAGGTGAGAATGAGACCATGGAAAACACTTCGGACTCACACAGTGCACGTGACTGCTAAGCCTTGCCAACCCAGGTGAATCTTCTTGTCCCTCTTTTAATTAGTCTTTCAGTCCCATATCGCATTAATGCCGGAAAATTCAGAGTTGACCCTGATGTTTTCCCATGGATGTTGACATTTACTGTTTCTATGCGGCAGATATGCGGGGAAACGAAGGTTCTTGAATGCTCACCAAAGCTGAGGAACTCCCATCCCAACCCAGTGTTATGTCCTGGCCATCAAACGCGCGCTCCCCTCAAATGCCTTGAACTAAATTAACAACTCTTAGTGTATATAGACGTGATTAGGCAGACATTCTGAGAACATATCTAGAAACTGAATAATTTGGCTTATTTGGAAACAGCACAACTACGACAATTCGACATAAAGTCGTGATGGAAGTTGTAAGTTTTCAAATCATATCAGAATGTGGTTCAAATATGGTCAACAACGGCGCAGATGAATTTGCTGATAAACGCATTCACAGGCTGGAAATTCAGGAAAACACCAAATGAAGTCAAAAGAAATGAGCTCATAATTCTAAAGCCTTATTATGCATTACGCTATAATTTTAAATTAGGAAGATTCGAAATGGCTAAGATCCTAAGAAAGATATCTGCATTTGAGCAAAGGCTGAATTTCGTTAACCCTTGTTTTTATGCCTTGATCCCAATCGTTACTTACACCCTTTAAGCAGTAACAATTATAACCATTTTGTTTTCTTTAAGGTCTCGCTAACACAACATGTATTATGTTTAATTACCACAATGATGTATAGAGGCTTTGAACCTCAATGCATGGCATGAAACTTGCAACACGGAGATGCAACATAAATTCAGATGCTCGAGATAGCGTTTTCCATTAGGAATCTGATTACACGAAACAACTGAAAAGTGTCAAATTAATTTGTTACGTAGAATAAAGCGAAAAAACATCTAAATCTCACTTTTATTTAAGTACTATATAGCGCACATGTGAAAACAGACAGGAAAAATGCACCAATTTTTTATTCAAGGGTTGTTGCGATACCATTTCATGGTTAAAGGCGACTTCCTTTACATTTTAAAAGAAGGTGTTTGTGGCAAATGTATTGGTGTCGATTTCTATTTTTATGATGAACAATTTTTAATGCTCTTTAATCGTACTTCTCAACGGTAAACGCTCAGATTTGTCTGGGAATTCTACATAATTACTTTGAGCTTTGATAAAAAAGGCCCTTGGAAATCAATCTAGTAGACGCGTATTCGAAGGAGAAGGTGAAATCTTTGTCATCGAGCCATTCGTCAATTGCCGAGTAATGTCCTTTGATTCGTCTATGTAAGTCAAATAACGTCTTCCTATCAACTTGGGATGGAGCAAATGCCTAAGTCATCACCCAACTTCCAATGTTATCCTAATTAACTTGACAGTTACGAAATATCAGCAGTCTCTCAAAATAATCTGCTGAAAGCATATTTATTTTCCAAATAGTCATCTACGCCAGCCATGTCTTTCGGATTTCACTGATTGTATCCACCACGAGTGGAGTGGAAATCTTTCATGACGCAGTCGCACCAAAGGAGCGTTACCCATCACTCGATTGGATTTACAAATGCATGAACTCGCTCACTTAACCAAACAACGCCTCACCTGTGAGGCCATCAGAGTCTTAATTGTATTCCTCGTCACGTCTGCCCGATTCCAACCCAATAGACACCATAACGCCTATAACTTCATAAAGTACGCTTTCGACAACTCAAGTCTCTCACAAAAGCTGCGGAATTACTGTAACCTTGACTTCCAGACCGGTAGACTTTTTACAGTAAGTGTTTGTTGGGCGTTTCTTTCTGCATCTCAGATCCTACCAAAAGCTCTAGGGTGATTATTGCGGTGACTTGACAGTGGCATCGCAATTCCTGAACCCCCTCTTGGCCTGGACGCATTCACCAAAATCTAATTGGCCGATATGTTTACTTGTAAATCGGGTCGACCGAATCCTAGGACACCTACACACATATTCGCTCACTGCTTCCTGCTAAATTACCCGTTACAGATGGCAAAGCTCTAAATACATGTTACATATTTTGTTTTGTTTTACGAGAATAGAAGTTAAATATTTACTGCTAGTTAAATCAACAGTGCTTTCTCAAAAGCGATATTATCAACAACACAAAGAATATCTGAGGATTTGGTAACATGTCTACCGTTGTTCTTCGGTTTTAAAATTAAATAACTTGAAAAATTATCATTCTTAGATTCATTACTACTTTTCATCGAAGAAATTGTCCTCTTTTGGTAGATATACCTCATTTCTTCTAGCCAACGTTCTAGCACCCTCCCTTTTAATAAACGCGCAACATTACACAGTGTTAATAGACGGTCGAGCACACATGTTCCTTCTTCTCCTTCACGTAGTGGGGCTTACTTAAACGGGACCGTAAATCTCTCTCAGAAAGAATCTAAGTGCAGCCTTTCCTCATTGGTTTTTGGACGTCGCTATTTAGACAAGCAATCCAGTTCGAACAATAGCAAGGATATTCGGGCACGTCGTCGGAGTCGGATTTTGAGAGGCACTTGCGGTGGTTGAGAGGCCTGCTTGGGCGCTTAAGGATGTTGTAGATGTAGTCGTGTGGCTGAATCACATCTGTAGTAGTCTCAGCGTGTCCATAACAGGTCCCGGCTGCCGGTGGTTGATTCGCGGTTGCTATTCTGTGCATGACTGCTTGCGGCTCTCTTCCCTCCGCTCGCCATGTGCATTTAAATTGCTATGATACAAATTGTTGATTCTTTTTCGTGTGTCTGAAAATCGGCTGATTTCGACCAATTTGCAACCTGTCCACCAGCTTAATGGTCAGTTAAATACCGAAAGAATGGCACCAATACATCATCATAACCACATATACTATAAGTGCGCAAGTGATGGCATTTGTGTGATACAGTGTGTGACTAACCTAGGAGTGGCATCCGTCGTGATTGATGCAGTCATTGACGTCATCAGTCGCGCAGGCAGAACCACTATTTAACATATAAATTATCAGACTTGAAGGCAACGAGACGCACTGCCAATAATCGAGCTTTGATAGAGGTTTGTTCAACTTCTCACCCAGTTCTTGAGCCTCATCTTCCATTCATTTATATTTGCATATCGGCCTTTGGTAAGCATTAACTACTATCGAAATTGATATTAAGCCTATTCTATATCGTTCTCTGGTTTTAAAATTGGTTTATTACCTAACATAAGCTAAATTAATAAACTGCTTATATTGTTGAAACAGTCACAAAGAGCAGTAATCGAAATAGACTTAAATTGAGAAACTCATTTAATTCATTTATGGTAGCTTGAAAATAATTTCTTTCAAAAGTAAATGAACTATTTTTTCACTTAAAACACCTTCGAATCCGGTAGCCCCAGAGGTGGGGAAGACGCTTGTGCGCTGCTTCTGCATCTCCAATGTCTACTCTGCGTTCATTCACGCGGCGACAGCAGAGACCCTGGAGAGAGCCGACAACCTGCTTGAGGAAGGGTGTCTCTAATGACGCCAGCAAAGTACGCTATCATCAAGGCCACGCAGGCGCACATCAGGAACTCATTGCTCTGGATCAAATAAGTTTGGATGAAATGACGGATAAGTCTGCTATGTATGTTTCTTCGCTACTGTCCCTTTAAATTTCGTTCACTTGTGGCATATACCGATACGATTCGCGTCTCAATAAGGACGGAAGCCTTCTATCAAAATTGCACTTGGTTAAATGAGCCGTTTATAAAAAAATCATTCAGAATTCTGATTAAACGTTGAAATGATGCTACAAGTGACACACTACAAGTGATTGCTGGCAATGAACAAACTCATCGTCAAAGCACCAGCGCATAGGCCTCTTATGCGATAACTACTACTCATTGTTTGGCCTTGAGGAAGCGTTCGTCAGTGCCTTTAAACTGTGCTCAGTATCAATGGACTATAGAGAAGAGGGAGTATTCTCATCACCTGCTCAGCGCAACTTCAGCTACGCAGTCTGGAAGGCCTAGTTACTATCATGTCCTCAATTTCACAGCAAGGCTGCCAAACCTATTTGGTAGTCTGCCCCGTGGCCAATCAGATCGAATATAATTTGAATAGTTAAACGAATGAAAACTCAACGGTGACGTTGTAATCGCCTGGTTGACGTAAAATCAGCATCACGAAGCCATTTAACTTTCCAGGTTCACAGAACGTCTGACCACACTAAGTGACTCAACTTAACCGTCAATTGACTTTATCGACAAATGCATTCATCGACTTCAGGGTCGCAAAGGGGGAAACATTGATTCTGTCGCCTCACACCTTCTTCTTCCGAGGAGACGGAGGAATAAATAATTGATGGTGCAAATTGTTAGAGAGGATTGCAAAAACAATGCTCCTAAAATCACTGCAGAGCTCCTCAATGAACACCTGCAGAACTCGGGTTCCACAAAAAATGTTCGTCGGGAGCTGCACACGAGAGCTGGATTCTACCTCGGAAGAGCTACAATTAGAAAAGTTCTGTCCTCAATGACGGCTGATGTGTTTAAGGTCAAAGAGCGATGGTGTAGAAGCCTCCAGCAGAATTGGTCCCTGGAACAGTGAAAAATATGATTTTCTCTGACAAATCATCGATGCATTATTTTCGACCTCCGGCTGAGCCGAAAGAAGCATTTAATCCAGACTGATGTCTACTTCCACCTGTGAAACATGGAGGAGGATCTCAAATGTTGATCAGTGCTGCTATTTTTTGGAACTTTGCATTTGGGCCAATGAATTCCTTTCACGGAAGAAGAGGAATAAACAGATGAGAACATTTAGGAATGTTGGACGATCAAGTTCATCGTCCTGTGATTGTTCAAGAACCATGCTTTCCAGAGGAGAATGACGACAGCTCTCAAAATGATAATGCAGCAGCTAGAATTGTGAAAGAACCGAGGAACATGCTAATGCAGTTGGGCATCTCATTTGACTTCCACCACAATCCCAGTATTTAGGGGTATTCACAGATGTCGAATTCTACCGCCATCGTCTATCAAAAAACTTGAGGCCAAAGTACCTTTGGAATGGACACTTCACAATTTCTATGACTCAGTACCTCGGAAAATTCAGGCTGTAGTCACCTACACCAGAATGGAAATATACTTCTTTGATTTTACAATGTCTTTACTCCATTTGTCCAAACCTCCAATCCAACCGTCAAGCGGAACTCTTTGACGACATATTGCGAAGAGTTTCATAACATTTCCTGCTGGCATATCGACCTACTCCGCGTCTAACCTTTGAGGGAATCTCTCCAGCTGAAATCTTAATGCATCGGAAAGTACGCGTTGCTCAATAGGCTGTGATTCCTAAAATGATCACCCCTTGAACAAGGAAGACCCAAAGAAAGGGAATCAGCATCGTAAATGTGCTCGATAAATAAAAGAGCAACAATTTCGCCCAAGCAATTGCCTATATATTCGAATTGTGAGCCTAACTGGTGAACACCAGGTTGAATCTACGAAAGAATTGCACTGTCGTTTGATCCAAAATATAGTCGAGAGTGGATGAAACAGTGGAAATTTTTTAATAAAAGAACAATTTCACCCACGCAAGTTAAAACACTCTGGAGCACTTCTGGCATCAGTTTCAGAAGACCCTCTGTGTTGTGTAACACTTTCAGAAGATACACTATGGAAAATGGACATTACACTGAGGTAAGATGGGACGAAAAGGACGACTGGTAAAATTCTATCGAAAGTGAACTTTAAAAAGACTTGTCGTAGATTCGTTGAAGAACGAAGCAACTTTAAAGAAAGACCAGGTACCAGATTTAACGTCCTCGAAATGTAGAAGAATCAAAAACTGTGCCATTAAATGGTACTGCAAAGGTCCTTCAAAAGCGTCCAGAGAAGGAGAAAACCGAGGTTGGAAGCATTAACTTGCATTATGAGATACAACCAGCTCGTGATGGCTGAGGTGTTGCTTGCACGCTTCCGTACTGGGTTGTGAACGCTTATTCAGGCGACCGAACACAAATTATGCAATTGATTTGTGGTTGTCCCGTGGTCGTTAGCGCCCTTTCCTTGAAAAGCGTATCCATATCTGTGCGGCGCGTAAGCTCTACAAACCTTGAGTGACTTGAGAGTATTATCGTACCACTACCCATGGACATGCGAATCTCCATTTAACTGAGTGCACTGGCCTGATCTAATTGGTCATGCTGTTTACCGACAAAGCAGGTCAACCATATCTTGACACATCTGCCCTCACTGATTCTACACACACACGCACATCCTGGACGGACGTCTTCCCATCTCTATGATTTTGGAAACTCAACATCTTGTCTTGGGTAACTGACCAATCCAGGAAGGGAAGCTATGAGAGAATAGCTGTAAGATACAGAGGCATGATAAACAACATTTATGGCTTGAAGTGATACCTAGTGACATCATTGGAAAAAATTCAAGCAGACGAAGAGATGCGACTTTGGTTTGCCACTCGATTCCTGGGTTCAAGAAAGTCAAATCATTGGCTACGGAGTGGACAGCCGGTGTCGTTCAGAAAGCATAAATCCTAAAATTTGGTTCAAACAGGGATGACCGGGATTTTCCGTTTTTCAGTTACATTATTGTGAGTTTCGAATGTTGTGATCTTAAGGGAGCAAAAATGCATTGGAGCAACTCTCCAGGGCTACTCAACTTATCATTAGAGATTATTCTTAAAATGGCTCCTTTTCGAGTAAATTCCCGATTTCGCTCCATTAGATGTCGTTAATACTGAAAAAATCACACGAATTTTCGCTTGATGTTAAAGCAGAAGGACGATCTTGCGGTGGAATGGCTGCACCCCAATTCTCTCGCTAGACGAATCAACAACAGTAAGAACCTCTCCTAGACGTATTGCCTTTTCCAGATAATATAAGATTAAATAACCGTTCCAAGCGCGATGGAAGAGAAGACTACCGGAGGAGAGTGTTTATTAGAAGCGCGCCTACCAGAATGTTTTCTAGAAGCTCACGTAACATAGGAACAAGCGCACATGACTCGACTTCGATTGGGGACAAAGGAATCCAGTAGTTTGATGACGAGAGCAACTAGGCTGTTCAGACAGCACAGCTGTCGTCAAGCCGAGACAGTGATGAGAATCGAGACCGTGGGAGTTAATCGCATGCGTATATGCTGGATTTAAAAAAGGGAATCTTATAAAAACTCCGAGATATTCCGATAATGTATTGTCACTAATTGCTTACTCAATGATTAACAGGGAAGTGTATTCTTGATTAAATTGAAAGATTTGTAAATTTGTAGATTTGTTCATATTAATTTCTTTTGGCTACAACACAGTTTAATAGAAACTAATCTGATGAATCCCCCCTATACTTTGGAAATTTATCACTTACATTTCCAACCATAGCAACTCCATTCGTTGTTAAAAGACCATAAAATTTCGATTTAAAATTGCAATTTTACTTTAATGTAGTGTGTCGATTTAGCTGAGTTTAAGAAAAGCCAAATCTTAGTTTAAGTGTCAGTTGCTCTTACGATCAACGGAGTTGTACTTCAAGACCTTTCTGTGACACAATATCATATATTGATCAAGTATCAAAAATCCTTGTTTGATTGGCTTAATTTAATACATCCCCTCTTTCATTTATCAAGTAATTTATAAGTATAAGACCCTAATATTACACTTCCATTTAAAAGACAACTAAAATACGTCGGTTTATATCGTACACAACCTGTTTACGAAGTACTTTATCACATGTAATGTGAAATCCTTCATTTCAAATATGCTGAATTACTCTTGGGCAACATTTATGAAAATTTGGAAAAAAAATGGATAGCAATGCTAAGGATTTATCTAAAAAAGTTTTTTTTGCGTGCATTGACATTAAAAACTGTAAAGACGCCACTTTTCAGGCTTATGCAAGTTTATATTCCTTCTTGTCAAAAACAATAAAATATTATATTGATTTATTTCTAGGTTTCAACAGTCGAAATCGGTGTTTGAAGGCAATGTTTTAATAGTATCAAATCTGTAAAATATTGCCTAAAAGTTTGGTGCGATTATGGGCTGCGCTGATATGGATGCGCTTTTCAAGGACAGGACGCTAACGACCACAGAAGAAACACAAAAAGCTTAGTCATGATTTGTGTTCCGTCGCCTGAATAAGTGTTCACAACTCCATACCGCAGCTCGCAAGCAACACTTCAGCCATCACTTGCCGGTTATTTTTCCAAATACAAGCTTGCACTTCCATCCTTACCTTCCATCCGCTTACCTTAAAACGCTTTTGGGGATTCTACTTTAAGGGCAAATCACTACTGGTATGTCCTAGGTAGTCAGTTACCCAGTACCCGTGAGTAACCATTCCAAATTTAAGATTTCTGACGCTGTTTCTCTCAAAAATTTCTATCAAGTTTCGCAAAATTCATGATTTACCCATTGTTATGTGGCACAATTATTTGATTTATGTTAGCGTTTACTTTTTCAGACAAAATTAGTGATTATATGGATGTAAGTGCTGTTTATTTTTTTAATTGAATTGATTAAAATGAATAGGAGTCAGAGAGTTTAGAGACCTTGAAATAATAAATCACTTATCTGAAGCCACACTCAGTCGATAAAAAGTAAAACAAACCTACGTTATATACAAGTTAAAGAGTTTCCTACGAAACTAATTGAAAAAAATTTATCTGCTTACAAAAAGTCTAGTAAGAAGGCAAAAGAGCATTTTTAATTGCAGAGTTACGTTGGGAGAAATCGAATACTCAACCACATCATTAACATTATCTCTCGTTTACAGCATTACAAGTTATCCAAGCAGACAAAAATCAGTTTCTGGCGTTTCGTTTTAGCTGAAGCGAGAAAAATGGATGCAGGTTTCCATGAATCACGTTATTTTTTAGTTTTAAATATCCCAAATTCATACTGGAAAACATAATTTGCTATAAAAATTTGTATCGCTTATGCGCTGTGCTGTGTGGATACTATTTCAAGGGCAAGAACACAAACGAACCAATCATAGATCTCTTAGTCGTCCCGTTAACACCTCATCCATCCGGTGCTCGTTTTGTTTCTCTCAACAAAAATCTATACTTCCATCCTGGGTTTTCTCTTATCAGGAGCGAATTTGGAAGTCCATTAAAGTGATAACCCCTTCAAATCACTGCCTCGTGAAGTATCTATTTAGTTCAACCGTCACCTGGTCGACAAAAGAGTACATTGAAATTGAAGTGGGAGAATGTTGATTGGCTCTTTGAAACAATCGCCAATATTTCAACCCACGTTGACTATTTGCAAGATTTAACGAAACAGTGGTTGCTCATCAAGCAATGTTTATCAATATTAATATAAATATTTAATAATATTAAAGTGTTTCTGACTGTTAAATTTCCTTCCTTCGAAGGAACCATAACCGACAATAACAGAGCTGAGAGTGGACGTATCCCGACTCATAATCAAAGTAACTTCACACGGTTTTGAGCACCGAAATAAATTATAGTGCATAGCTTTCAAGCCTGATTTAGCTTCGGATGGAATAAGGCGAGTTTTGTCATCTTCGCTAGAACGTTTTTAAAAGACAAAGAGAGATGTGACTCAACTCTCCGAAAATGTTTCATTAGCTTGAGACAAGACATATTACCACTATTAGATTGGGTTAAATGCACCTATTGAAAAATGGAATTCAGATGTAATGTATAGCGGTGCGATGAAATTTTGATGTCAGCGGGAGGCCATTTCACTGCATAGCTGCATAGCTCACGTGACGCTAAGCCGGTGATGAGAATTTGGATTAAATTTGTGTAATGTTCCGCTTTTGCGATGAAAGAAAAATTTCAACAAGTTGGGTTTTCATATTTCAAAATCGTAGGCAATTTATAAAATTTCTCTTTTAAAGCACTTTTTCTTTACTATTTTTGACGGAAAATATTTCTGAACACATTCAAAGACGGTCTGAATAGCTGTATACCATTGTGCCATGACAGGTTTTAACGGAGCAACCAACTCTCTGAGACTCAGGCTGGTGTAGGTTTCGAAGATTCCTAATGAGCATCACATTTTCCATGGTATTCTGCATCCTCCACCGCCCACAGTTGCCGAGTAAAAGTGGTGAGCTCTCGTGAATGCCTGAAATATATAATCAGTATATAGAAGAACTTACAAAATTGAACCTGACATGGGGCATCGAAATATTTCAAGCGAAATTAGCATGTTCAACTGCCAAGAGTGAGTACTTTCTAACTCAGGATCCTTTACGTAAGCTTAGAGCGTTGAAATTTGTCAATTGCGTTGGAAGTTTCTCCAGTGCACTGAACATCGCAGCGCTTGCTCCATTTTCCATATCCGTGTCTCCATCGTTTTCCACATTAACTGAATCAGAACCCCACTTCTGAAAGAAAGGAACTTACCAAACTTAGAATAAGCTGTGCTGAAAGCCAGTAGAATAAGGAAGAGTGTTTCAGCCATTTACAACCTATGAGTGAGTGAGTGAATCTCTGGGTTGGAGGTCTTATATACTGCTGTTCACCGTTTGCGTGAACTTGCAAGAAAGTGGGTTCATATTGAGTGCCACACATTTTCTGCAAAAAAGGAATTTTTCAATGTTTCTGCAGCTCAAATTATAGAGAAAAGCCAATGGAGTAAGCAAACTGTAAAAATGACAACTCTACGCATTCTGATGTAGAGAATCCTCATAAGAGATAAATCCCCGGCTACCCGTCTCCGAGAAAACTTTAGCTTCGCTTCTCAATATATGAACATTGAAATTGGACAGAACTTGTCTCAGAGTGATAAAGGAACGAAATCAATGTTTACAAGAATGTTTTCTGATAACGTATCAACATATGTTAAGGGATTGCAGTGTGAGAAAATGACCTGACCCTTACAAACCTCAGTCGCACAATCTTAGCAATGCTACTCTATATTACAAACAATTTTCTATATTACAGAATGAAAGTGGACAATGTTATTCCTATTTACCAATCCTGCATATTTAATCATATTTCATTTCGGCGAATGTGATCATGAGATCCTTTCGATCCTTTGTCAAACAAGCGTATCATTCCTACAGATGGAATAACTATTTTCATTCACTCAGACCTTATCTAATGGTAAATGTTAACACACATAAATCAAATTTACGCCAAAAGATGCTTCGATTGCCAAAGAGAAATTACTTCGTTTTGAATTATCTGTTTAGTTCAAGCGTTAGCTAGAGCACTTAAGTTTACGTTGAAATTCGCGTGTTTAAAAGTTGAATGCCTCATGAAAAATATCACAAATATCTACTCACACGTTGGCAGAAAGCAAGATTTATATAAACATTTGGCACCTCTCCAACTAATTGTAATAATTTTAAACTTTGACTGCTTTAACGCCTTGAAAATTTTTTTCCTTGTAAAGGAAGATAGACAATAATTGCTTTATTCACTCAGCTGAGTAGACGGTTCCGGCTATAGTCAACGTAACATCAACAGGGCTTGTAACTCCGAAGAAAATACTGTGAATATTTAAAGTCTCCACTGTTCCCATCAAAGATACCATTCCAGCCCGATATAACTTAAGGGAGGCAATAACGAGGATTTCGCTTTCTTTGCTAGAAGACCTTTGAAACGAAAACACTTCCGCTCAGGAGTGTTTGTTGGAGATGTGTAAAGAGGAGTTAAGGCAGTATTAATACTTGGCTTATCGATAAACAAATTGGGCAATTTAGGCATTAACATGTCCTTAGGTGGAAGTGTCAATAGGGCCACTAAGCCTTTTGCAGGATAGAGCAATTACCCTGATAATCTGCAAGACGTTTCGTCTATTCCAGATATGTTAAGCCTTCCTGAGCTTGAGAGAAGAGGAAGCGACCGAAAAGGGTGTTTATTAGCACGCAATGAGTTAATCAGTGAATGGAGGTGTAGTGGGTATAGGCTGACGGGATTTATCGGTAAACAAATGGGCCAAATGGATTTGGGTAAAGCACTTATCTGAAGGGTACTCTGATGTTCTGCTTAACGATGCGATGCTGTTATCAGGTCAACGTTAGGTCATTTCACTAGATTGCCGCGACTGCATAGATCACGTGGCGTTGAGCCGGTGATGAGAATTTTGAGCTTAATCAAGCCAACACAAACTAAACATCTTGGTAGACTGCACCTATTTGGAATGTTCCGATTCTGCAATGAGAGAAGAATTTTAACCGGTTGTGTTCCCATATTTCTGAAATGTACACAATTTATAAAATTTCTCTTTAAAGGTCGTTTTTCTTTACTAATTTCGATAGCAAAACTGATATATTTAAAGGGAAAATTCTACCCACATTTCAGATCGCGAGATTATTTGGAAATATTGTAGAGTTAAATGTTGATGATCTTACTCTTGCTTTAAAGTCATTGTGAATATTTTTAAAACGATGAATTCCAATAAGCAGAAATGGATGCAATATGCATGAAAGGTAATGCAAATGAACTTTCAGATGGATTCATGCGTTTGATAAATTCTATCCTTGCAAAAATCTATAGGAGAATTGTACACAGAATTTCCACCAGTTCCAAATTTCAAAATAATTTTTCTTTTTCCATAAAATAATAAGAAGTGATCTTAGTTGAAGTAAGGCCCTTGATAGTCAGAGAAAAAGCTGGCCGGAATTGAAGTCCAATTCAAAATGTTGATTTCATCATGAGGAATATTTTAATTCTTTTGCATTGATAATTAATGCGTAACCTTTCACTGGCAGAGTGCTCTGGCAAGAAAGCAGATTCACATAGATGTTCACCCTTTGTTTGGGAAAACGGCATTCCTAAAATGCATTGGATATTCGTAATGAGGTGAGGTAGAAGAAAAAAAATAAATTTTAATTGACTTTTTCTACGAAAAATACTTTTTTCCATGGTAACTCTTAGAATTTCAGAAGCAGTTAACGTTCAGGACAGCACATTCCTTGGAAGTGAACCAGAATAATAGCGTGTTCTTGGTGGACGAACGCTAAGGTTTCGGCCTATGAACTTAAGATATTGTGACTCATAAAACAACATGGATTAATTACACGAAGTTTGTCAAGGTGATAACGAGTACTTCAGAAATGGTGGACCGAGTTGTGCGTGTGTAATCTGCAGTCCGAGGTCCGACATGATATGAAATTTTTGTTTACATATATGAATCGAATTAAATTAACTCTTAACTTTTTCATATAAAACACTTGTGTCAATTATCCTTAACGTATGATGGTGATTAGACTGTAACACAAGCTTATAAATAAGAGATAATAAGTGAGCACTTGAATAAACAAAGTTGTCGTTTATGCATCAGCTGAAGACTTATCACATTTTTGCTATACGATTTATTAAAATTTGCAATTCTTAAGCACAGCTTTAACTACCCTTTCTCACCATTATTTCCTCCACGGCGTCCTTTTGGACGTGCTGCCATTTAGCATTTTTGCTAAAATGGAAGCTTCTGTTAGATACGATTCTTTAATGTTGAATCGATTCCACTTTGCTACATAACCAAGTATCTGTGGTGGCCTTGGAAATGAGCCGAATTCAAGCACATAACAAAAAAAATGAACAAAACTCACACTTTGCACAATCAGCTTAGGCCGATGGTCTCCTCTTACTGCACTTTTGGTTAATTCATCATATCATCAGAGAAATAATCGTACCATCTTGAGTAGAATCTCAATTTTGAGGATATCATAGATAGTTATTTTCCCTGCCAGTATCAGTCAGTATTTCAGGCTAGAGAAGTACAAACTAACTTGGAGGGAGATCGCTAGAAATATCTGTCAGGCGAACATGAATGGCAGACTTTTTCAGAAGGTGTAACCACAGTTCAAGTGACTTGAAATGCCAAATATCCGAGCAAGATTGGTCTTTTACTGAATTTTTCTGCAGGCAATGTTATTGAATGACCCACTGCTAGTACCTTAAAATTACTGGGCTGCAGAGACGTATGTTCAGCCAAAATAATTTCATAATTCGTAATCGATATCCAGCTAATATTTGCGGTGCTGAAAAGCGGTACACCGTCATTGTTAAACTTGCGGTATAACCAGAAGCGCAGTAGACTGATACTCGTCGGTAAGGATAACAAGGGAAGTATTGATAAAGTGATTTATCAGAAAAACCAATTCCGTATATTTTTCCAATCACAGCCTCGTATTTAGAGCACCGTATGAGTTGTGGTCCCTATTTGTACATATTTAGTCCCAGGACAGTGCGAATTACTAAAGCGTACTCCATGCTTATAGTGGACCTACTACCAGAGAGACTAATCACGGTGAAAGTGCTAGTTAAGAAAGGGTACTTTTATAGAGCGAACGATCAGCTTCATTAGTGTGAATTCTTGGACCTTATAATTAATGGATACTTCTAGTATACCTATACTAATTAAATTAGGCAGCACTCTTCACGGTTACTACTCAAGGAATCGATCTCATAGATTCGAATTCTTTTTCCCCAATTACTAACCACCTAAAATATGGAAAACGTAAACCTACATTATAATTCTTGGTGCTTGAATCCTCAAAGTTCTTTACATGAAAACGGTTTTGCTTATTGTGATTAAGACTCACCGTAGTGCTATAAAAGTGCACATGAAACTATGCAGATATTTTATGATTTGAATGATTTCGTTGCTGCAAAATATTTGTGGTACGAAAGTGCTTAGCATATGAAGAATGTCAGGAAAGGATAATAAAGACCATTGTTAACAAGAGTTAGCATGAAAACAACGCAGCATTGAAACAATGAAAGCCTTCTCCAATAGTAAAATTATGATGACGACGCAGAGAATGGACGACTGGAACCCGGCTGATTGCAGGAAGAACCACGCGACTTTTGTGGCTACAAAAGTAAACAGCACTTTTTATATTCTGTTAGACATTTTTCTGGAGTCCCTAGCCACCCACCCTCTTTCCCGTGAATCGGTTCACTATCTCCATCCAGATTATTGTGAACGTGGAAAAATCAACAGTACTTGAGGTATTAATTTTCACTAGAAGAGCGTTTTCTTTCTCAACATTGGCGTTTTGAGAAAAGCCAATCTTCTGAGGATGCTGGTGCAAAGTAAATCGTGAGCTACCATGGTATATTGGCAAGGTCCTTTGCATAATTAAGTATATTTTCATATTCTAGGTTGTTTACGTTGTCAGTCTAGTTTTAAAGCTCAAGCTGAACTTCGTTTCCACGGTCAAGGTCATTTTGAAGTTGAAGACCATTTCTAACTTTTGTATCCAATGTAAATAATACTTTGTCAAACGTGGCTTGTGATTCTCATAAAAAATTCGACCCCTTAAACGAACGCGCACTAGCTAAAATGCATATTCAGCGAAGCACTTAGTATTATGACAATGGCTTTAAATCTATGCCTAATTACGCAGATCTTTTTTTGAACTACTAAAGTCGATTTATTTTTCTTATTTAAGTTTGAAATTTATTCTGGTAAAACAAATTCAAGAAATATTTTTTATGTATTACTTTTGCATTGACAATATTGTTTAAATAAGGAATTTTTTGTATTTGAAGCTATTCACTAAAAGGCAAGAGAAAACGAGTACTTGTAATGATTCACTTCGTATAATCAAAACAGGTTTATAAATTCCTTTCAATAGTGCTTCAAAAGAAATTATTATATTGATTTAAGAAATGTATAAGAGATTTCAATGGTTTTAAACCACTTTTTTTTCTTTAAATTTGCATGGGTCCCAACGAAAAATTAAAGCTAAATTTCTGTTGACGCAATTTATTTTAAGTTCTTATTGTATGTTCACATCATATCGTGCGTTGCTACCCAAGTACACCGGGCTAAAATTCATTTTAATAATCTAGAATGAAAAAAACATTTTCAAATCTGCAATGGAATATTAACACAAATTTAAGTATCGGTAACGTCTTCATTTGAGGTTTTAGTCTTTCGAGTGATTTTAGTTCGCATCTGATAATGGTGAATAGATTGTTATATCCCCAGAAAATTGGATTGGTAATTTTTATGATTATTAATCTTTCGTTACCATCTGTATACGTACAGTTGTTTGAGTCGTTACTATGAAAGCCTGACACTAAGTTCATTAAACTCGGGGTATCCACGCGTCCAGTCTTACGGCTGTTACTAATCAGCATATTTTAGGCAGCATCGAACCTTCTTACATTAGATGGTCACTGACATTGAATGATTTTAGTACTGAATAAGGCAAATATATTGCGAAATGGGAGAAAAAAATGTTTATTCTACCCTTTCTCAATGATTACCCACAACAATTAAGCATATTTCATAGTAGGCAAAAGTATTTTCAAGGTCATACGGATTGGATTAGTGGGATTAATTAAAACAACCAAATTTAACGCAAGCAGATCAAAACCGATTCATTAACTTCTAGAAAAAGTAAAAATAACGACCTCAGAACGAGATAAGGATAAAAGTGGTCTTGCAATAAATGGATTCTCACAGCAATGGACTACACCGTGGTGGCTATTTTCATGATGCTTTTGCAGTCGTGCATCACTTAGAGTTGAAGCAATTCTGGGAAATCTCCTTACATTTTTTACAAAGGGACAAAATCAAACAGTATTTGAATATAATGCCATTATGGAGCAACATTCCACGAGCGCAGGTGGCTAAATTTGCTTAGATAAGAAGTAAGCATTTGATAATTTACTTTTGGGTGAATATGGTGAAAAATACAAAATGTCATCTCAGTTGCAGGTATCGTAATTTAAATTTTTTCATAATAAAAGAGCAGTTAAAACTATACACTTTTCAGGAACTCTGCAAGTAAAACAGATATTTCAGAAACTAAATTCGCCTTGTTGTGAATTTCTGCATGTCAGACCCAGTTGGAAGTTAGTGATCAGCTGAACTGAATAGAATTTTCCCTTAAATTTAAATATCACGATAGGTAGAACCTAAAATGGCCTAGTGGTGGGTTGGATACATGGCTATTCCTTACCGCACGAAGAATTCAATCGCAATGTTCACTATGGCTTGTACGTTGGCCTTGAGAATCTTTGAAATAGAACACCTTTGCCATCTCGAAATAAATTTAAAAAATGTTTGTGTTTCTCGTTGCCCCAGTCAACACCTTGATGAGCCTTACATTTAAAGCAAACAGAAAATTTCTCCCTGAGCTCTTGATCAATAATAATTGTGGACCTTTGTGTGAAGAGCCATTACCTTACAACAATGTATGTGTGGTGTGCTTTTTAGTACGACGGCTTCTAGGAAATCGAACAGGTTACGAGGAAGTTGTGCAATTCCTGCTTATGCAGGAACTGATGATTGTGTTCGAGGTACACCGTGAATTTTGCTATCGTTCGAATTCCAGACCCTTTTAAATATAGAACATACTTACTTGATGAACCTAAAAATGGCTACGTTTATTTTAATCCACTATATTATTTCAATGACAACATAAAAAATGACCGTTTGCAGGGAATCCTAAAATGGGTTAATTTAATCGAATTCGTCACTTATATTGATTTCCCACGAAATCCGTCTGCCATTATGTGTGTGAGGCGCAATTGTGACTTTCCATTTCTCATTCTCTCGCTGAGCTATGCTGCATGTCTTTTTCGAGAATTGGTGAACAAAGACACACATTGATCACTGTCTCTTCTTGAAGCCGGTGTGCGCCCTTCACGGTTTCCGACATTACTAACCACTTGAAATTTATTATGGGCTCTTTTCTAACCCAGTCGTTTGATTCTAATTTGCAAGAAGGTAATGATCACACATTGGCCAAGTTACAGCTATTTTTCTCGAACATTTTGGAGTGATAATGAATGAAATGATCTTCATTCAAAAGGTTTATTTCATTAAACTAACTGGCTCTGTAAATAGCACATCTCGAAGCAAATTAGTGTCTGAAAAGTGACGCAATATGTTAAGATTCAAGAAAGCAAAAGCCTACCATATCCGCGTAAAGATCACTATGAGAGGCTATATCACAAATTTTTAGATTTTTACTCTTCACCAAACACTTCTTATAAAACTTCAAATGGAAAAAAAATAAATTGCGCATATGTAAAATGAACTATTAAATTTTTTTGTAATATGGGCACGCAGTTACAATGGAGGCAAACATGGTTATGACGGGAAAGAAACCGAGGAGGCGGACTGCTTTTCAGATGGATTGTAATGAGTAAGGCGGAGCCGCACTGGGCTTGTGCGGAGACAGTGGATGCGCTCGACGCAGCACCGATGGTCGTGACTCTTCCTTCTCCTCCTTCGCCACCGCAGCCTCATCGGTTTGCGCTCAAGCCACCAACTTTTTCGTTGTGGTAGCTATGAAAGTGAACCACGATCACCTCCGACCAGCTGATCAGCTTCTCAGACCTGATGAAGCAAAGCCACCAGTACCGAGAATGTGCACGCTATCAACGTTTTCCACTCTCTGCTTGGCAACAAACCCACACCAGACCTCACTGCAAAGACTTTATGAACAACTTCAAGGAGTTCGAAGAAGCAGCTCAAAACACGTTCACCGTTCACATCGCAAACTATGAGGTGATTCGCTGCACTTACGTCTTCCTACTTTGTTCCTTCTCTTAAGTTCTTTATTTTATTGATTAGAACTATCCGCATACAGCTTGCCTGGGATGCTTAAAATCTTGTAGTGCAACCTTTCCAACCATTGTGATCCCATTGAAGTATGTTGAAGGAGTGAAGGTCAGCAAACGCCATCTGAGCCATTGCCATGAAATGAATTAGGCTGAGTTTAGATCCATTTTAGATGCGATGATTTTATGTGGTGAAAGAGGGCATGCGGAGAAAGAGCGGCCACGCCAGATAGAGCTGGTTAAAGAGATGGAGAACAATTTGTCAACAGTGGAGAAACCAAAGTCTATTCAGGTGCGCTAGTATAAGTCATTCTTTTATTACCTACTCTCCCATGCTTGCCATGGACGCTTTGATTGCAATGCAGCACAGGTTGATGCAATCGAGCGAGAGGTGGCCGATGCGCTTTAGCCCCTTTACAGCGTCAACGCATTCCTTCCCATCTACACGACCACCATAATCACCTACAATGACACCATGGTTAGCAGCAAGATATTGCTACGATTTCCATTCCTCCCAGCTGCAACCCAAAAATCAATTAGTCTGAGTACACAATCACCACTGATGAATAGACATTCACTTGTGCTTGCAAGCATGTTTGCTTGTATTGTTTTACTGATATTATATAATTATCTGGAATTAATCCTGTCTGCTGTTTCATTTAGCGGGCTATCCTATATGTGACTTTGCATCTAGATGTTTCCTTGTATAAATATACGTGTTGGTGATTCGACGGAGGCTTTCTCTGATAGCTAGTGTTCGTATTGACCTTTTTGAAATGTTTATTGCATCGAGGATGCACCATGGTAACTTCTCGTTTGTCATATTGTTTACAAATTAGCTAATGCTTCAAGCTGATGATCATGATGTGCTATCAGGGGAAAATTCTGTTAGCAGGTATAAGAGAATTTGTCGCAAACTAAGATGGTGTTTACGTTCACTTTAGAGGACACTTTTGGTATCTGCTGACATTTGATCACGTGGTTCGTATAGGTCATTACCTAGGTTCCTTCTAAATTTTGAATAAATGAAACAATTGACTATGATTGCGATAAATTGCTAAACAAGTTCAAATGTAAGAGAAATCTTACTCAGGCCAGAAGCTAAAGTTTATTTTCACGGATCTTTTTATTAACCTTCTAATTTCATTTCGTTATATATTCTTGTTAATAAATTTCGTCATATGCGAGGCAAATTATATATTTCTATATATGATTAAATACAATCATTGACTTCATTGCTTTGGTTAAATGCGACAAACATACTTAGAAGATAAATTGCCGTAATATCAGAGACAGACGGTGATGAAAGAAGGCCGAGTGTTGATCGTTAGACACGACATAGGACCAACAAGTTTCGCCGTTGCTAGGATTTTTACCAATGGATGTCCAGTATCTAACGGATATTAAATACTACAAGTTACCAAAGATAAAATCCAAAAATCGGGAGTAGAGAAGACGACCATCCCAGAGCTTTTACTAACGAGGTGTGTAATGCTAGGCTTGATCCGATTCATCGATGAGCAACTTGACCAATTGGATCAGGGTCAATGCACCCAGTCCATAGAAAGAATCTCATATCTATAGGTAGCTGAGCGTATATACCTTCAGGTCATTATGGCGTCATTACAATTTCTCCTGTTATTTTCATAATCTATACGGATATATAGAAAACCAACCTTTTATTTGATATAGCTAGAGGCTTTAATATAATTGCGGGTCTAACTACAGTTTCATATCAGCCATCTAAGTAAATAAATTACCACCATTAGATAGCAGTCGAAAGTACCCAAAAACCTTTTTCACCATAAAGACTAATTACTCTTAAAAGTGTTTAGGCCACTTGAATTCCATAGGTCTGTGATTGCCATAAAAGCCCAATGAACCATCTTATGACGAGCGGTTAAAGAAAGTAATTTATTGTTTTCTCAATTATTCATGCATCATTTAAATCGCCGATATTAAATTTTGTTAAATGCCAAAATCGGCGAAATTTTCTTAAATGAATTGTTGGATAAATAAGCGGGAATAAAAAGAATTTTTTACAAAAATGACTAAATTTATTCTCTTTGTGGATAACGTAATGTTCTTTTATTTTTAAAATGCTATTAAAGTCTCAATTATTATAAACTCACTAAGAGCCATACACACGTTTAAATCACTCCAACACTTGAGAAGTCATCAATGGCTTAGTTACAATGTCGCCCAACATATGGAATATAAGCAAGGAACCGATTGCACTTGAAATATGTTCTCCCTTTTCCCAACAAACGAATTTAAAGCATGCCCTATAACCCACTCCTTTAAGCTGAGCAAAAGCCCCTTCGATATGCCTAGACTGTCTCTTCCTATTTTGCTCGTTCTAATCTTCCAAGGTGTATTCCACATAGGTAAGAATGAGACTTCAGTCATTTTTTCAGCAATGTCAATATTTGCAAATAAATGGGACTCAGATTACCAACTCTGCTCATAATATATTATGATTAGATTATTCTTGTAAAGTTTTAACAATTGGAATCTTGCCGTATTTCATAGTGACGATTGATGCATGCAACTGCAAGAAATACCATGAAAGATGCAAACCTGGCAAAGGCGAGTGTTGTGAGCTCATGACACGTCAACAGTATCATCTAGAAGATCATTATGTACTACATCTTTGTATGTGATTGGTATTTTTCACAGCACCACTCGTTTGATCATCACATCCACGAGTCCATGGTATGGGCAATACATTTTTTTAAATTGCACACCTTTATAATAAATATCATAGTAGTCACTTCAATTCTTAAGCTTTAGATGAATAAGGAAATTAATAGCTTCAATAATGATAAATTCATGTGACTAGTTATTTCATTCCATTTTCTATATAAAATTTGTCTTTCTAGCCAATAAGAAATAGTAATATTAATAGGTAATTTAAAATTCGACATTAGTTTAGTCTAGCAAGAAAAGTGCACGTCGCTTTGATTGACTATGATGTAACTAATAAGTATCGCTTATTCGATAGATGTAAAATGTATACGTCGAAATTCGTTTGGATAAATATTACAAATATTAAAACGGTTATACGTATTTATAAAAAAAATTAGGAGGCAGCAGCAGCTGCGAATTTTATTAAATAAAAGCGTGTTCGGTCTTTAAAGCGAGAAAAAGACAACGGTGCTCCATGTTTGTATTCATGAATTGCCCACTCTATAGTTATGGTAAACATGTGCTACCATAATCATGTTCTAAAAGTATAAACAGTTTATTTGACATAAAGAGAAAAAGATGAGCATAGAGGTTTTGTAGCCCTTATGCGCTTTCCTAAATACGCTTTTGAAGGACAGGACGCTAACGACCGCAGACCAATCACAAATACCCAGAATAAGCCTACACAACTCCGTACGGAAGCGTGCAACCGACACACCGTCCATCGCGTGCTAGTTAATACAGAAAAGAAACTAAAGATGAAAATCACTTTAGAGAAATAGGAGAAAGTTAATTTAGTGCCTTAAATATGGGTTTGATGAAAATCAGTTATAAAAAGTAGAACATTTCGGTTGGTAGTTAAAAAGTTGGCCACCCAAGTAAAACTATGACTGGCAATTCGGAAAGCACTTGTTTGGGATATCTTTCAATAAGTTCATAAAATTGAAGGCTTTTCTAAGGAAGGAAACCACTAGGGAATACGGTTATATCGCTGCTGTACTGCTGCGTATGCGAAAGCTTAACCCTTCCACCTATTTCAATATAAAGGTTTGCCTGAAGTGCTAATGAGTATTGTCCACCTCTATCTTCCACAACTACTTAAGTACAGTAGTAAATTTACAAAAATCCTTATGGCGTAGAACAGAAATTGAGGTATATGAATAGTACAAATAATATTAGAGTTTCATGTTGTTAATCCAGAGCAAACAGCTTCCAAGGATTCGTTTGAAACCCTCACGGGTCTAAAATCTGACACTTTCGTTGTCAATTATCTTAGTGCATTGTATGCTGCAGTACGTGCTCCATTCTCAGTTTTCGTGTCATTTTCAATTTTTTATTGAAAAATGGTGTTATTAAGAATACATTCTTACCTCACTACTTTGGAGACTAGCACCGCTGAGATCCAGAAAGAGATGCCAGTGTTCTCATATTTTTCAGCTTTTCATTATATGAATTTCAACGTTTTTATAATAGAGATCACTATTTATGCAACTGTTTATATTGTGTATTCCTCCCCAGCTTTTGTAAAACGGCATTCAAACAGCGTTTCGTTCTTTCTAGGTAAATTTCGAAGGAGAGCAGAGAAGATGCCTGATATTACAATTTATAGTGTCAGTATGTAACGGTGGAGTAATTAAATTGATGTTTTATTCGCTTCTAGGAAAACGAATGCTAATATATTCATTTTGAAATGCTAAATTACTTACGCCAGTTAGTTAACCAAAAATCATTCGATTTTACATGAAATGGTATGATTTCACAATGTTCCATTAGTGGTAATTGAATTCACTAATAAATGGCGAGATGCGAAAAACAAATCGAATTCAGTAAAATCATCCATTTGCAGCTCAATTTTATGCGGATATCAAATACTGCCAATAATAATTGATGTCAAAATGATTTAACATAACCTAAAACCAATGGTTATGACTCAGCCCCCGTATCTTAGTAACTACTCGGCCTAAGGTCAGTTATGTCGACGTGACACACTAGATACGGGACAAATTCTCATCCCGGCCTATCAAGTCACCCAAACAACACCGAAGTCTGAGTCATCCAATTTTGTTCCTATCACAACAGAAGCGCATCAATTTTCTCCTCCCTCTGCTAGTGGGATCCTTATTAAAGAGAATCTAAATGTATCCTCTCCTCTAGCAAAAGAAGCTAGCTACGTATTGTTGTTTTTATTATTCTATTTAACTGAATTCTGCTAAATTTACAAATCTACACGTGTTATGATATGCGTTTGTAGTATTTGGAGTTTAAAATAATTAAAAAGCAGTTTTCACAAATTCGTTAATATAAACAGGAACCATTATATGATTTTACTCAGACAAATTAAGCGTAAAAACTGTTTTTTAAATGTTCGTTAATGTTTTTTGCATATTATTTGGTTTTTCAAGTGATGGTTTACGAAAGAACTGCTTATGTCAATGGCATCTTTCAAGAAATTTAACTTTTACATGGTTGATCAGCAGGTCCAATTTATCAGTTTTTAACGAATATGAGGTGTATGCTAGAAGTTACAAAGAAAAGAAGGTTATTAATATTCTGCGGAACTGTTTCACAAATACTTCCCAATGTTCAACTTCATTAGTCATGATTGTTTCAGAGGTCGGATTAACTTTGAGTCGAAGACGGAAATAACTCATTCTTCGGCATTTCCAGGACTTAGAGCATAAGAGCCGGTTGCTACACTACTCCACTACTCCAGGTAAGATAAAAGTCCCCAAAACCAGAGAGAAGGGAGAGAAGACATCCGTAAAAGACGTACTTTGTCGTTTTATATATATATATAGGCCAATTAGGTCAGGCCAGTGCACTCAGTTAAAATGTAACTCACACGCTTATGGGCAACGGCGTGGAGAGTCACTACAATCTAAGTGGAAAAAAGCAAGAAACATTAATAAACTTTATGCTGAACGAAAAAGATCTTGAAGACCTATTATTCAGTTCTTGAGATGGATCAGTTCTGTTCTCCCAACTTTCGCTTCATAACCACGAGGGCCTCCTGGTATGTTGAATACCGACACTGTCCATATGCGTCACCTGTGGCATTTTTGGGCTGAGACCAGGTCATTTTCAGATATGTTGTCTGAGTTTCCACCATTTTACGTCAGAACCGGTCGTGTAGACGCCTACTTGTATGGCATATATGTACTTCTGACGGTGAAATTTCTCTAAAAGACATTTAAGTAGTTTGAGGGTTTGGAGAAACTGTTGGATGGTTTCTTTAGTTGTTCCATATTCCTTCGCGGTTAAGGAATTCCGTATACATATTCTAGGAAATATTCCTATATTTATTTAACTTGGCGTTGACTAAACAACATTCTATCAGCGTGGAATAGGTGGTGATTTTATGAGTCGAACTGCTTGCTGTGTTTTACCAAGGCCGTGAATGAGATATCATGCGAAACAAAGATTTTCTCTATTGTCAATGCTGTATATTTATTAATAAGACTGTTTACTTCTGATGACTTTGAGTCACAACGAGGTGATTCAGGAACAAGTAGGTAGTACATGGACTTACTCGTCTACCAATCACGGCTTTTTTCTGCTTGCATATCTCATTTAAACACTTGCGTGCGTTTTTTCCCTTGAACAGTTTTCATAGATCATTAATCTTATTGTTACAACTACTGACCAATGAATCCAGTCAAATGAAATCCTGCTACACATTTGATTGCAGAAATAAACGTCTGCTTTCTCCTCTATTTCCATTCATTAACAAGGAGTATGTATGCTTTAGCAGTGATCTATTATGATCTTTACTGAGAGATTTAAATTTGGATTGCGTAAGCAGAAGACTATTCATCAAATGTTAATTTAAATACTATTACTCAATATGTCTAACTCATTAACAACTAGTATGACTCAGGGGATCATGCAGTGGTCTCCAGGTTTTGCTCCAATTTGCATGTTTTGACGGGCTCCTTGTGAGAAACATACATATGCCTGCTCATTTCCTTGACCGAGAATTCGGTTTTGTCTTTAGATAAGTGCTTTCCAAGACCATCCGAAACAAAAGCCTCCGAGGTATTTATACAGGAATGTCGAATTCTGTCGTTAGTAACTACCTACACGCTAGCTTTTTTACTTTAGAGGTTCTCTTTCTGACGTTCAACAATTTCGATCTAAGGTATCCCTGTGGCCGAAACCCATGCTTATTACAGGACTTTTACATATATTTGTCCGAATTTTGCTAACAAAGTCTGGGTTTTTCTTCAGGGAAAGAGATCGAACGATATTGTGGGTTTGCAGTAAAATCGCCGCATAGATTTAAAATTTAGAACACCGTTAATTAGAAAAAAATTATAATTTTATTGCATTTTTTGATGGTAGTGTACTAAAATAAATGGATAGATTTCTGAAAACAAAATCAACTGATTTTGTATAACGAAATAATCTACTTTCCATCTGACTTAACTTTTTATGCAAATCTACATTGGCAAGCAAAGGTGCGTTCATTTGTCCAAAATTTGCAGGCAATTGAAGAATGGAGATGAAGGCATGATTCCGGTGTAAGGTATCAGCTAAAAATAAGACTGTAGGATAGGCATGGGTTTGGCAAGACCGCTGGAGTCCAGTGCTGGCTGAATAATGCCAGACATTTTTGGTGGCCCTGTCAAACCCTAAAATGTTTTACTGGACCATGTCCGTTAAAGGTCGCTGATGAGTCGTGCGTTAGGTTTTCTAATGGGACACCATAATAGTCTGCATATAGATGTAGTGGTTCTACTGGAACAAGAGGACAACTTGCAGGTCGCTCCAAATAGCGTGTTTGTTCCAATTTTTGAAATAAATTTTTGTTTGTAGGAAATCTCAGTGGTCCGGGTATCGGTACCCTTAATCTTATAGGGAATAGTTAACAAAATAATTTACGAGTAGCTGACCTCTTCATAGACACGGAAAATAATGTCTTATATTTTCGAGGTAAAGAAAGGAATACATCAAATTTTTTTAGAATATTTGAACAATAAATAGATGAAGCATTATTGAGAATATCACTGGAAATATTAAGGAAATTGTGGTGGTTGCCAGGAAACAGATTTTTCTATTGTTGTGCTGTCAGACCATAGGTCATTAATTGCACCCCGTGTATAATGCTCTGCCAAAGACATTATGGTTTTCAATTATCTCCACAAATTCGGGAAGGAATTAGGAAAAGATTCCACTGATCAGATTTTGAAAGCTCCTGAGGGAGAAATCGTTATCAATATTACTATCTGAACTGTGAAATTCCTAGGGTTGCAGTGAAAAGTCGGTGACATTGATTCCAGAGGTCACCAAAGGTAGTGCATGCAATTTAGTCAATTATGTTTTAATAGACTGTTGAGATTTCGTACCTGACAAGTTAATTAGGATAACATTGAAGATTGAGTGATGACTTAGGCATTTGTTGCATCGTAAGATGATAGGAAGACTTTTTTTACTAATACAGACTAATGAAAGGTCATTACACGACAACTGTCGAATGGCTCAAAGTCAAAGATTTCGCCTTCTCCCTCCAAATACGAGTCTACTGGACTCATTTTCAAGGGCGCTTATATCAAATTACCAAATCAATGTGTAGATTTCACTGACAAATGCCAGCGATTTCAGTTGAGAAGTACCCTTTGAGGCATCCAAAAATAGTTCATCAGAAAAGTAGAAATTGACAGTAATGTAATTGTCACAAGCACCCTCTTCTTAATAAGTAAAAGAAATTGCCTTTAACTTTAAAATGATTGTTAAAATAATTGTTAAAAAGATTGTCTAATTGTTTTTCCACATGACCATTTGATGAAATAATAATTTGCTTGTCAAAAATAGACAGTTTGTGAATGAACAGTATACTCGTTATTCAGACAATGGTTATGGAAATAATGGGGCAGATCATCAGAGCACCTGATCATCCAACGTCAGGGTAACCAAATGTTGCATTTTTTCTAAGGCCCATATGGCCTATGAAATACCAATAAAACTTTATGTCCTTTTATAGTATTGTATATGCTAGAAGTGCATAATTCAAACCTAAGTTTTGACGAACATTTTGCTAAATTTGTAAAAGTAGACAGAAAATCCTCTATATGAGAATAACATCCAGCCGACACCTAAGGCAATTAAGAAGTATCGGATAATATGCTACAAAAGCATACTCGAATCAAGCTTCTATAAAATACAGATGGCCAATGATTGTTTAAAATAATGAATATAGCAAACCAGACAAATAGGACTAGCTCTACGCGAGCAATATGAGAAGTCATTTCACTGGCACCTCAGGCATGACATTAAGACATCGCATTTTCCATGTCTGTTTTTACAGAATGTTGTTCGTCTAAACCCACATTTTGATGATTACAATCAATGAACTAATACAACAAAATGTTCACGTTCTGATAGCAACTGCGTTGACAGGTTCCATTCATCCGTCAAACCAAGATAAAATTTATTTGATTTTATGCTTTTTCGTTTGAACTACAATAGATTCGATATTTAAAATATGGTACTTTAGACAGCAGCATTTGTAGGCCCAATGAATTTACAGGAAAACTAAACCAAGGTTTTTTTAAATAAAAATGGTATTTTTTAAAAGCAACCCGATAGGGTAATCTAATATGCGAGTACAGTATTAATGCATTTTACACAGGATCGAAGAACGGGGTTAGAGAGGGGTCTATAACGAAATCCAAACAGCCAATAATGATGAAAAACGTCGGAGAGTGCAAATAGGCATTAAGAATAAAAGTTTAAGTAGAGCCTACGATTTATAGTCTTCGATGGCTTAGGAAGAAAATTTATCTTTCCTGCAAAAATAAGGCTCATCAGGGTCTCGATTAGGGCATCAAGGTAAACACGTTATCTTATGCAAAGCCGAGTAGGCAAGGATGTTCGAAATATAAGGTAATCATTGCCAATGTACAAGTCATAGTGGACATAGCGATTGAATTCTCCTTGTTGTAAGGAACAGTAGCGTATCCAATCCATCGCCGGAATTTTCTAAATTCCGCCTGAGATGTTACTGAAATTCGCGGGAAAATGTAGATTAGTTCAGTTTATCATTGTTTTACTCATTAAAATGATTATCAATCATTTCAAATGCAAATTATAATAGGCTGGAATAGATCCATACTCTGAAACATCTTACAATTTACATCAGTCTTTCCAAGGAAAAGCTCTGAGGTGCAGAGCCTGATGTCATAAACATCAGTGTTTTCAGTGCTTCTGACAATATACACTTTGACAGATTTGTACTGATATGTCGTACTCTATCCTGTGGATTCCTAACATGCAGAGAGAGAGATCCCTCTCGGTATGCTCTGGACCGTCGGTTTTCCGAAATCACATTTTGGAACAGCATCCAACTCTGTCCAGGGGCATCCGTTATTCCTTAAGAAAGAACTGTTTAAGTGCAGTAAAGTTGATACTTCTCTTCAGTCAAAGCTTGGTGGCGAGCTACTGCCAAGCATGAAACAACCCATCCACTTTGTAGTCTGTCATACTGTAAAGGATTCCGTCTCCTACATCGTATTCAGTTTGGTCAGCTCCAGGAGTGGAATTTTGAACCCTATTGCTGTGATGCGTCTCTATGTGCATCTGTCAAAAGAACTCTTCGAGACAATGGAGTACGACCACCACAAACCTTTACCAGCCTTTCTATGAATTCAATTGTAAGAAGTTCCCTGTTAGTTACCACATATAAATGCTTATAATAACATGTTTTTCTATTTTTGAAATTGCTCTTTGATGTCGAAATGGCCCCACAGGTTTTTCGACATATTATAGACACTATGAGAGCAAGGTTACCTAGCAAAGCAGTGTCGTTAAGGATGTGAATATCGATAGGCAAATTATTAATGCCTCCAGAGTTCAATGACAGCTCAGAACAGATACATCTTGTTCATTCTTAGCCTAATGGAAATAATTAAACTTTAAATTTATCTACAAAACGAAAAGGCAATTTAAAGAAAGTCAAGCTTAGTCAAGAATTCATTACCTTCGATTTCAAGGTTCCTTGAAAATCAGTCACATTTATCGTTTATGACAATTTAATTTCTTGTATAAATTGTTAAATTTAACATTAAGTGATAGACAAGTATGACATATTACGCAAACTGTAAATTGCTTACTTTGCAAAAGAATTATAAAAATTTCCATTCGTTAAATTGAAAACATTTTATAAATTATATCATTTGCAGTGAAAAATTTTTTTTCAAAGCTCATAGTGCATAGAACTTTCTGATTTGTACATGTATTGCACATTTTTTCCATTGAAACTGGGTTTTTGAATCTGGAGTGTTTTCAATGGTCTCATGCTCACCTGATCAGTTGCACGATTCTAATGAGGAGGTCACGTTCAGCCTCAGAGGTCAGATGAGGAGTTCTGCATGTGCCTGATATTTCATGGCTAGCAGTAATCCTGCAAATTTCTTTCCAAATGATAAATTGCTCGATTTATTAATCCACGATATTTAACTATAACACATTCTCGGCTATATAAACTCAATAAGGATCGAAGCTGTTTTACAATTTGCTGAAATTAGTCAGTATCATAAATTAATCACTCATTGTAATAGTTAAATAGATTCATTTCTAAAAAGTGTTGCATCGGAAAAAGCAGGGGGTTAGCAAATAAACTCTTCAACAAATATAGTGGGAATTCACAATTGTCATATCCTTAACCGATATTTAGAAAAATGTTCACAGAAAATTATTATTTTCTTGATTTGGCTGCCTAAGAAACTGAAAATGATGTTGAGCAACCATTTTCTGGAAGTTAAAATCTCTATTTTTAGAACAAAAGTTAATAGTTCTCAGTAAACTTTCCAATAAAAGAGTAATCTCAGTGTATTTCCACCCCATTTTTGACAATAAATGCAAAAAAACTTTATGATCTTGAAGAAATCCACATTCACCGCCCCGCAAAACCGGCAGTATTCAATTTTTCGTTCTTGTTTTACTCTATAGATAGCCCTTTAACATAAAATCACTCTTAGAAATAAAATACTTTCACCAAGTTCAATTTGCCATCTGGAATTCTTCTAAAATTGCGAGTTTGTATTTTATATATTCAAAGCGCATTGAATACTTTAACACCGGCTTAATTCCTATCTTTATTGATTGACCGGACACATTCACTCTAGAAGATTACTTAGCTGACAGTTGGCAAGCAGGGAATGTGTCATAAAGCCTTGTACAAATTCTCTTAATTAGAGATGTTCAGAATATGCCTGAATCCTCTCACTGTTCATACAATAAAGGAAAATAGATAGGTTTACAGTGGATTTTGCATCATATCATGTAAAACGACTCCTACGACGGTTGATCGGAGAAGAGGAAGGAAGTCGAGAGTGCCTTACCACCAATGCAAGTTTTAACAAATCTGTACACTTTAAATATAGAAAACTGAGGAACATTTGAAGATGTTAGATAGGACCATTTTATATCTATGAATCACCACCTGCGGAAGATACCAAGACAAATTCAACGATTCAGCTGCATTGAGGATTTTTCCCATTTGAGTGAAATAACTCATTTTATAAGCGTTTTGAAAAGAACCTAAGCTATTTTTAATAAAACTCACCCCATATTTCTCAAGCATCCTATAAAATGAAGAAATTGAAATTCTTCACTGCAGTTTTTAATGCAGAGCTAGAAAACAGGTGCATCCTCCGCTACGAGACAAAAAATAGCCCTCTGGAAAAGTGCATTCGACATCGTTGGTGGCAAACTTTAGATCAAGAGGAGAGCACGTGCTCATGCATTCGTTAATAGTTACGTGTATGAAGTGGTGGCTATATATATAGAAAACATTCTAGACGAGAGTACCGCTTGATAACCAGTCGGGTAACGGAGGATATTATCAGCCACTGCCTCTGTGGTCCACAAAGCCATGCCCGAGCATCATGCCCATGTTCCTCTCTCAGCATCCCGCATCTCCACTAAGGCTGTCACAAGGTAGTGATCCGAACCTCCTCTCCTCCCTCGGCGGCAGCTATAGAGACCTTTACATTCCTAAACCCAGAGGCATTTCGGTAATCCGCCTCACAATCTAGACCTACCATCGTACCCATTCCGGTCGCAGCATGGCACTTTCGCTCTACAACCACGTATTCTAGACACTTAGGGAATTAGACTTTACAGACTATCACCAGTACTACGTTTTCCGTACCCTCCTCGGTATCGTAACCTGTCCCACCACCTCAGGGCTGTTGCTTCGTACACTTGAACTACAGAACAAGCCCATTGCCGAAATCTCGTTCTATCTGTTATTCTGTTACGCTTCTTAGGTAGTTAGAATGGAAATTACCCTAGTTTGCATAAATACATGGTTTTTGCTTACTCTAATTTCTGCAAGTATTTCATTTGTCTATCATACTCCCATGGTTGAATAAGGAGATGTTTTATAAGCCATCGGAAAGGCATGATACTTTCGTCACTAGTTCATTTCCTCCTTCAATTTTAGAGGTTTAGTTGAAAAATACTGACTAATAATTCTTCTTGAAAGTTGAATATAAGTTAATAAGTCGGTTTTTCATATTTCGCACACATTGCACCTAGAGGTGTTTCCTGTGAGCGAGTGCTGCAGCCTACTTCCTTATCAACCTCTAGAGAAAGAGTGCGGTGAGTTGTGTGAATTCTGGGAAGATTTGCTCTCCTTCTGCCCTCAACACTTTCATGGCACCCAAATCGGAAGAGGATGGTGGGTGTAATGGCTGCCTCAGTCTCGTAGAGGTCAGTGCTTAGCTTAATTCGGGCAAGAAATTGAGTTCGTCGGTCAGGTCAACACCGGGAAGAGAGAGACGTAGAGAAGGTAGAGATGCTATAAGCCATTGCGCAGAACAATGATCCAGATGGATCATGACTTCAGTGGAAGTTATCTTGGTGTCACTGGATACATCTTTGCACTATTTCAAGGTAAATAAGAGTCTTTGTATGATGAATTTGACTGGCCAAAATGTTATGATCAAATTAGGAAAGGAAATGCTTCTGAAGTGGCATTCAGTAACTAGGTATTCAGGTAATCAGGTATTTAAGGAAGTCATCTTAGATACCAATGTTGCACATCGACTCCTTGAGAAAAATAAGAACGTCTTTATTGCATTTCTGTTTGCGGTTTCTATTTTAAATTGCACGAATATGGCAATTTTAGAAAATAAAGTTGATGTCATATCATTTTGGGTTGTAAGCCAGATAACCGGTAACGAATTAGTGCACACTTGTGAATTCGTTGGTACTTAAAATTGAAGATAAGAAATTTAAGAAGATATCTCTTTCGCATGAAAAGATATCTAAAATACGCAAAATCGTTGGGAATTAAGTGAAAACCTGAACGGTTTGTCAGACACTCCAATAGGCTGAAGTACAATTTAAATATCCCAAGGTACTGCAGTTCGTAAAAAGAACCTCGTTTCAGCTTTTCAGACATGCATTTCTGCCTGTGTAATTGCTTTAAATTCTAATAAATTAATACGATTTTGTTGTTTTAAATTCATAGAAAGTTCATGAATCATTCAATTTCTCGAAATTCGTCTGATCATCTTCTGCAAAATTGATCTGATAGAAGTTATATACTAGCTGTTTCTTTTTATTCCTCATTGAGGGCAATTAAATACTTTTCCACTAACATCTGAATTCTATGCAAATAGTACAGTCTAAATGAATCCCAAAGACATTTAATGTACAGTGTTTTAGTAGCTGCTTAAACAGTGCTCCTTTCCAAAGTCTAATACAGAAACGAATTCAATAATACAATGCAATCAATGAGGAGGGTTTTAGTTCTCCTGAAACAAACCCAAGATAAGGACAGAGGGGAATGCCAAAAAGAACTAATGAGGCAACTGTGTACGGTGGATGATGCAGAATACCATGCAAACATTGATTTTAATTATGGATTCTCGAAAGCTATACCAGCCCGAGACTCAGAGAGTTGGTCACTCTCGTTAAAGCTGTGTTGACACATAGGTATACAGCTATTCAGAACGTATTTGAATCCGTTCATGAACTTGTCAACATGTGCTAGTGAGAATTGGACTGGCAATATGAATACATCGCTAGTGCACTCATCCACATGAACGAGATTGACTTCTCCATTGTTGCTAAAAGCGAATGTTGCTCGCAGTAGCAATCCGGTGATATTCACTCTCGTTGAGTAAACTTTACCGTTAGCTTTCGTGAATGCCTGAAAAATATGATCAGTATGTAGAAGAACCTACAAGATGGAACCCGACTTTGGGAATTGAAATATCGCAAGCAAAATTATCATCTTCCACTGTCAAGAGTGAACATTTTGTAACCCAGGATCCTTTAAGTGGGCTCAGGGCCTTGAAATTCGTCATTTCCGTTGAAATTTTCTTCAGTGCACTGTACATCGCAGCACTTGCTCCATTTTCCATATCCGTGCCTTCATCGTTTTCCTCATTTACTGAATCTGAATTCAATTTCTGAAAAAGGGACTTACCAAACTTAGAAAAACCTGTGCAAAAAGCCAGTAGAATAAGGAAGAATGTTTTAGTCATTTACAACTTATGAGTGGGTGAATGAGTCTGTGGATTCGAGGCCATATATACTGTTGTTCACTGTTTACGTGAACTTGCAAGAAGTGGGTTCACATTGCGTCTCATATATTTTTCTGCAAAATGGAATTTTACAATGTCTTGGTATCTCAAATAATATAGGAAAATCAATGGAGTAAACAAGCTGCAAAAAGGAGGACTCAGGGAGTGCAGTGTGCAAACAAGACTTGACCCTTACTAATCCCAGTTGCATAACTTTAGCAATGGTACTCCTTATTGTAATCATTTTCTCGTATTTCAAAGATCGAAGTACCTCTTGATCAATCCTGCATATTTAATCGTATTTCATTTCAGTAAATGTGATCATGAGACCACTTCGATATTTGTCCATCAAGCATATTAGTCCCACAGACATGCTAACTTTTTTTCATTCAATCATAAAGGAAACGAAAGGGCCACTTCTGATGGCAAATGTTAACATTTACAAATCAAATTTAAGCTTTAACTCCCAAAGATAAATTTGTGTATCGTGAAATATTTGTTTAGTTCAACTGTTAACTAGTGCTATCAAGTGTCCGTTGAAATTCGCGTGGATGAAAGTTGAATGCATCATGAAATATATCACAAATATCTCCTCACCCGTTGGCGCAAGACAAGATTTATATAATAAATTGGCACCTATCCAACGAATTTTACGAATTTTACACTGACTGCATTAACAACTTAGAATTTTCTATCTTTATAAGAGAAAAAAGACAATAAACGCTTTATTTGCTCAGCTGAGCAGACGGTTCCGAAATATGGATAACATAACAGCATGCGGGTTTGCTACTTCCGAAAAGATACAGTTATAGTTAGTCTCCACTCTTCCATTTAAAGATTGCTTTCTAGCCTGACATAACCCATGAAAGAAATAAGGAGAGTTTCGTTTCCTTTCCTAGAAGATTTCTGAAAAGCAAAGACGAAGAGAGATGTGACTGTACTCTCCGAAGATTCTTCATTCGGCTGAGACTGGACATATGCCAACAATTACTTAAGATAAGTTCCCACTTGGCTTGGAAATTCGCAGTAACGTACAATGAATATTTGAGGTCTCTACTCATACCATCGGAGATGGCTTTCAACCCTGATGTAAATTCTGAAGAAATCAGTCAGCCATTCACCCTTCCGAGGGCGCTTCTAGCGAGATCTGACTCCGTAAGGAAATTTAGTGAAAATATTTATTGGTTTCAAACATCATAATAATAATAGAATAAATCATTTCTCTAGTCAAGGCAACAATCGCAATACTAGATTAATGCAACTGCTACAGTACCGATTTCAATTGCGCATTTATATGAGATTGTGTAAATGATGTAAGGTCGCAATAAGGGCACATTGCTAACAACTTTGAATCAAAATGGGGTTTATTTCTGCATATATCGAAAGTGAATTAATCGAGTATACCAATGGTTTTTCTCGAAATAAATGCCAGGTAAATGAATGTTTGCAATTCGAAGCACATTTCTTGTATTCTGTGAGCCAATATTAAAAGATGATATATTATTTAAGTGAAATTGATATTCTTTTGGGTAGCGGAGGTGAACGAACACTAGTGCCATATGTGCAACCATTAACTTATGCCATTAGATCTTTGTTTTACTGAACTTGCACATCATATTTGACATATTAAGTAAGGTTGAATTTCGTTCATTAACTATCTTAAATCGCAATAACTGCTTCAGTGCAGGCACATTGATTGACGGAGAATAAAATAGTTTCTATTAAATTGTGACAGTACATAAGAAAAATAAAGTAATCACCTCTTTAAGATAAACTTGTCAGATGATGCATTAATACTGACTGAACAAAACGCAAAGTGTTGTTTTCGACAATAAAATGAGAATTTAAAGAGATGATCGAAATATGTGGGTGAGATGTATATGAAGTTATCCAATCAGTTGTTTGAATTTAGCAAGTGAGCAACGTGGAGCTTCGCCGTCTCAAATTATACTACGAAACCCTAGAAAGAATTAATTGTCAGTGGCGCTCGTTTTATAAAACACCTATACTACGAATCTAAGCACCTGTAATTGTTTAGCTCGTATTTGTCCCAATAAAGGCTTATTTCGAACGAATTATGCTACTTAAGTCGAGGTGATTAATGTGGACTGGATTTTGCAAATCGAAATGTGTCTTTTGGGTTGAGTTATTCGACACAGTTCAATTTCATGAGTCATTAGTTTGATGTTTCTGAGAATAAGGCTTGATTGTTTGTTTTTGCTGGCTCTTCATACATATTATTAATACAATAAATGCAGAGAATACCTGTGGTTGTCTGTTTGTGTTTTATCGCATAACTCAACCCTGAAGTATAAAGTTCGAAGTTGATACTGTTAGTTACGTTTGCATTAATAAGTGAAATTATTGCCATTTAGGACACTTGTCTACGCTCATAATCTTGCCTAAAGCAAGGGTCTGAAAAATTGACACTCTCTGTCCAATTAGAATAAAATCATGTCATAAAAATACTATAACAGGATTTGCACGATTATATCGCCACAGACCAAATAACTGTTCACTTGCATCCCACGCATTTTCAGATTATGCTTGGCTACCAATAGCTTGTGGTAATGAAATCCAGTAGTACAAAAAATTATTCCCAAGAGTACGCTAAATGGGCATTGTTTATCCACAGGAAAGCTAAACGTTTTTATTCCTTTATTATTTGAAGGTAAATGATCATGATTCATGCCTGTTAAATTAATCTCAAAATATTGCATAAGTACATAGAGACAAATATCGGGTTAAAGAGAATTAGTCCTTATAGACCAGAAAGAGCTTAGATATCGAATTATTGCGGCAATTCTAGAGCGTACGCACTTAAAGTATTCATAAACCATAATAACTGGCACAATTGTGTCTGAAGGTTTGAAATGCATTCACTTTTTGAGTATAATAAAATGGATTTCTTATTTTTGATAGTCTTTGATTATTCAATCCTTTCTAATTGCGAAAAGCGTTGTAAGGAATGCAGTTATAATGGGTTATTACACATTTTATGAAAAGCGTCGTATTAAAAGCTTTGGCAATGTTTTATTTGATATTTAAATATGATTACCTTGTGCCAGAACGATTGTGTGACAACTTCTATTTGGGATAATAAGAAAGGAACAAAATCACAATACTGTAGCAAAATCAGTATATTTGCATGCTATGGGATTACAAAGAAAAGCTCACAGTCACAGGTATCGTTGTCCATTGGCATGGCTACAAATGGAAGATAATGTCAAATAAAAGCCTAAGAAGGAAGGTAATTTATGGAAAGTTTTTATACCAGAAGTTGTGTAGTCTACATTTATAATCACTTCCTGTTTATCAAATGCAATATCACAAGTATCCATGTCAAATTACTGAATTCTTCTATTGGATGTGAGTGCATAAATTGGCCCAGTATTTCATTGAATATAAAACCTCTTCATGGATCATTTTGAAATGATATCATAAGCAAGAATCAAAAGTATTCATTTCAAGGGCGATCTAAATAAATATTTCCAAATTATCAGCTTCGACTGCCTCATATTTCATTAGCTAACCAATTTACCAATCCATCAACGGAGACATTTTTCTTCATGGCAAATAAAATGTATTGATGTCCTGGTCTTGGACCAACAAACCCTATAATGGAGAAAAATTCTCTAGGTATTTATGATCTAAAATGAATGGAAATTCAAACGCATATTTTGAACATTATGTGAAATTCTTTACTAAACAAACTTGTTATTCCATTCAATAAACTGAAGATTTCTGTGAAGAATATTGATAAGTCCTGCTCTCCGAAGGACGATATTAATTTTCACAGAAAGGAGATGTTGGTAATTATTATAGTCAGATTATCAATAATAAAAAGGGAAGGTAATCAACCAACAAATGGTCAATTTCGTGGCATCAAAATAACCTTCACGAAAAAATTAATAAACAATGGTTTGATGATCTGTTTTTGCTGTGCACGTTTGCTTTTGTGTATCCTCCATCAATTCCTATAAATTGCAAATAAAACTTGATTTACGGTACTTAGATGATTCTTATTAATTTATTGTAATAATTTAACTTACATAGGCGGGTGGATTGTAAAATGTAGCATTTGAGGATTGGTAAACAAGTCGCGATCCCCATAACTCTACCGCTGAAGACTGCATAAAAGTCAAATATAGATCATATTCTCCAAAAAAATAGTGCATTAAATCGTAAGGTACCAGTGTTTAGAGAGCGGAAACATCGTGCCTTATACAGTAGGATAAAATTTTAAGATAATTAGTAGGGAATTCAAGTTGGTGTTTTGATTGAATGCCTACTTGGAATATTTCTAGGTGATTTATCATTAAACACGAATGAAGCCATATACAACTATTTTAGTAACGGCAATTGTCAATTTCTATTTAAATCAAATGTCGTTAATGCATCCTTAAAACAATTTTAATTTAAACACAGTTTGCATTAAATGCTTCATAGGGTATCTTGATTCGTTATTTAGAATATCTCTATTTTAACCAAATTTTGTTCAAAACAACGAAGCATTTCATACAAAAACCGTTTTACAAATGATAATAAGAACATCATTACAGAATGATTGACGTTTCATTTTTATTTTATACGAATACTGAATGAAAATAGAGAGCTTGTTTATTTATGATATCGTCAAAATTCCTATGTTAATGGCCAGCGGTTACCTTAACAAAGAACGTTGTTCTTTTACAAGATTTTTTTGTACATAAAAGGTTTTGCACAATAAATCGAAAAGTTGAGTATTTGGTTTCCTGGTATCTGGCCATGAATTTAAGGGCTTCATTATGCATAAAACTACGGATTAGTTTAACATCAACACATAAGTAAAACATTTTTTTAGACAAAAACACTATGAACATGAAATATTATTTGCATGATTCGAAGTCAACTAATTGCTGTTTCGATGTATTCCTCAGAATAGACTTGGTTAGCCTATCTAATTAGCTTACACATTTTGACGAATATTAATAAAATATAAGTGACTGAATAGAAGTTTGGAACTTCTGAACATTTCTTTATGCATAATTATTAAATGCTTAATGCATTAGTTGTGTTCAAATGCAATCTGGCACCCCAATTAATTTGGCTTTTTGTTGAATCTAAAATTCTTGTTAATATATTGCAAGGTAGTTGAGATATCGAGGTCATTTTTCACATGTCACAAAACAGAGAAAACTACATTATCACAAGCAATGATTTTTCACAATGACTACGAGCGACCTAATCACACCACTTTCGTTTTCTCCCGCACTTATCGAACTTAAGAGGGTTCTCCTTCGACCAGGACTGCTTAGGAAGCACTTGATGATTTGCACTGATTGAATCATGAGTCATTTTGAAGATCAAATTAGCTCTGGTATGACTAACATATTCCGCATTCTCAATGTGAAAGATGTTTATTCATTTTGGAACGGACTTGGAATGTTTAGAAGCAATATAATTCATACGATAAATTTGTAAACACTTTTTTATTAATGGGCCATTTTCTGCACCTTTATTTCTTTCCTTTCCACAAAATTAACTCATTTTTGGGAAATAGTAAATACAGTGACTTAAGTCATGCTCATTGTATCCAAATATCAAAACCCGGCTCCAAGATCATAGCTGAAATCGCACCCAAAAGTCACTAGGGGCACTTTTACCTCTTGTGTAATATCTACTGGCGTACTTTTGCTGTCTAAGGAGATATTTTCGATTAGACGGTCCGAAACATCAATTAAGATTCAGAAAATTTCTAGCAACATCATACCAAGCCAATTTGCCTACCGCATTTGTAGCAGAATCTGAGGAGGTTAGTTTAGTCGTTTTTCCTAAGAAAACAATTGTTATTTTGAAAAAAAGAATATATGAAATTAGCTAGGGGGATATTTTTGCGAAATTCTATGAACCTACATTAGACAGTCAAGTACTCTAAAGAAAAACAGAGCCAGAAAATACATATTTTGCTTGCAGAATAATTATATCAGTGTCAGCAGGCTAAATTTTCTAAATTGCTAAGGAGAGGTTGACCACGGGAAATATCTCAGAGGTGGAGTTAAGCTATAAATTGTAAAAGTGGCCATAATTAAATTATCGTAGATCTATTTTTTAAGTTCTAATAGAACCGTTTCTTTGCAAATCAAAAATGCAATTTCTTCTCTGCACTTTGAAGGGTCCTCAAACGAAAACACAATTTTTGAATGACCGTTGTTGGATCTAGGGTTCATTTGTGTGAATAACTGATTCGAAGTCTTTGGCAATGATAGCTACATAAATTTAATTGATAAATTGAAGGTTTTATGAACTTCGATAACCCCTGAGGACCGTATCGCATTGTGAACGCCATACGCTTGTAAAACGTTTCATGAACGAAGTGTCTATGTTTACAGGGATAATTTAACTAGTAGATAGAATTTTACATATACTATTTTCGATTGTGATGCCGTCTTCTTGTCTCTCCAAAATGTTTAGATCCATGTGATTCACCATGTATGTCTTTGCCATCCACGCCCTAAAAGCAGTTGGGTGCTCTTGCGTCTATGGTAGATGTGGCTAAATGAATAATGTTTACATCAGTCCAAAAGCCTAGGTTAGAAAAAAAGATTACATTTGTCTGACAAGTTGAGACTAAAACAGCTCTGGTGGTCAAAACCTAGCAGGTCATAAATCAAGGCCTATTGTTAAATCTTTTCAGTAGTAATTAATCGGGCCTAAACTGCATCAGCGCTATGACCGCAACTGCGGAATTCGATTGTAGTAAGCCCAGGGTAAGTCCAATTTCGTTTTTAATAGCAATGGCACGCAAAACATTATCTAAACATCCAAAGATTAGCCTCTGACATCAGAGGCGGTGTCTGGTATCATATTATCGTATAGTGAACGTTCTAAGTACCAACGTCAAATTTCCTTTACTCTTAGAGTCATTTGCAATTATTTGGACCATTCACGAGGGCGACCATTACTGCGACTTGAAGTCTGTTTTCCTCCATCGCTTCTTGCACCATTAAAACACTTGCGTTAATTTTTGCGGTAGAAGCCGTCACAAAACTAAATTTGGCATTTAGTGACGAGAATGAATCTTATTTCCCAGTAAAATTATTGGTCGCATCCCATGAATGATCAAAACGGAGTCACCCATTTTTGGTTGATTAACTGAGATTAGTAAATAATAAGGAAGAATTCCTAGCAGCAGTGTTACCAAGGCTCACTTTATAATAAGCCAAATCTGCTTGTCGACGAGTATCCTAGTCACATAGTGTGACCATGATTTATACGAGCATTGAAAACAGTCCAGTTTCTAGTTCGACTAGACTGCTTAGCTTACTTGACCCCAAGTATGCGTTGGCTGCTAATAATTGTCGTATACTTAGAAATCAGCAAGTCTCCAAAAAAATAAGCAAATGGTTTTTTTAGTTAAATCCATCACTGAGGCTAGTACGTGTAAGGGAGATACTGATAAATCGCTATCGTTGTAAAATGCTATTATGTAATTTATGCAGCATAAATCAACTGTCGCCAGTTAAGACGCGTAGGCATTACTTGGACCTAGAAACACACAAATGCGATTGAAATGGTAGTTTTTGAATTCAAATTGATTCGTATCTTCCAGAAACGTATTTTTTTGCATTTTCTCCGAAAGAATTCAATTAAAATTTCACGACAGACAATCATAGAAGTGGTGTGGACGTATATTTTTTCACTGGATTGATATTTTTGATCGATTCAAGAAAACATGTTTTCAAAATTTATCATATTTGAACAGGCTAATAATTCAAATCCGGAAGTATGGGAAGTTTAAATCGAATGGTTCAAGTTGAATTAGCGAAACTGGCGACCCTAGACACCATTGCCCCATTGCATAACTCAAAAAATCTGTTTTTGAAAACGTTCCATATTCATTGTAATTTTTGTCAACAAACTGCTCTAAGAATGTTAAATCAGTTGTCAGATGTCTTGTTAAAAAGACAATATTTTTTGCCTTGGGAAAATTGGAGACTTAACACAAAATGCACGGGCCTATAGAGATTTTCGAGCTTGTTTTAAGATTATGATAAACCCCTTTTGATAAAATCTTCTAAAAATATATAAGAATCGACTCATCGGCATCAGTGTGACAAATTAAAGAGATGCCGTTTTGGCAATTCCAAGTTATTACATAAGTAGCCCTTGTAAGTTTGCGTCTCAAATTGTGGGCAGCAAGAGAAGAGAGTGTCTACGCTACTAGTTAGCAGGCACGTGAGCATGAAGCACCTAAAAACTGTTTGGATATTTTTGGTTCACAAAAACCTAATACACCGACTTTAAGATTAGTATGGCAGTTTGAATGGAGTTCAGATAATGACTGCAATTACCGTATTAAAATTTCAGTGTCTACGTAATGAACGATAATATCACATGAAATAAAGTGACTTAAACGATGTAAGAGTCACCGAGCTATGGCAACTACTGCTCAGTGTGTAGTACGTTGTATAAAAAGTCTAGTGAGCTTTTCCCTTAGCATGCACCCACAACCCCAATCACTACAAGTATACACCTAGCACAATACCTTTTATACCAAAACCAAGATAATCAAATGCAAGAAAACTTTGCAGTATTTCTTAATTATAAAATTTGGCAATTATAACAAACAAATCTCACAAATTTGTAACGTTTCTCTCACTTAAATTATCGGGATTGCAAAAAAGACAGCTTCCATTGAATTTTAACATGCATCGTCATTGTGAACTATTATTTCGAATTAAACAGGTAATAAGAAGTCAGGAAGTTGCACAAACTTAAAAACTCACCCTTAATTTAATTTTAGAGAAAATCTTTAAATGTGAGCAAAGAAATTCACAATTAAATTAACTTTAGCCCACTTGCCCGACTTGGTGACGCATTTAACCTGTAATCTTATGGTAAAAAACACTGGGACTGCCTCGTGACACTCAGATACATGCTAATTTGACTCTAGGTACCAACTCTTAAAAAAATATTTGAACCAGTGAAAAAACGTCAAGGCTTTGGATTCTTACAATAATGTTGCTAATCTTCCCATTGAGTTTTCGTAAAAGGCTGTTATAGTAGAAGGATTCCCATCTCTCGAAAAATTGTACTATTTTATGCGCTTCACTTGAGATTCATACCAACTTTTCTAAGCAAGTCCCAAATGTTGAAATGCATCTTTACAAATTACTAAAATCCTAACTCAAGCACTGCCCACAGTGAGGGGTTCTATGTGGCATCCTCGGGCTGGTGCTGACGGGCCAGTTGGCCGCCAACCTCATTTAGCTCTCCTCGTGGTTTCGTCTAGCCAATGAAACCATGTATTCAAACCACTTTAATGTGATTTCATGAATATTTACCGAATAAAGATGAGATTAGCCAACATTTATTAAATTGTTACACCTTCTAAAATTACGAAAATAAGTGCGTTTTCGCAAATAGCACATTCAGAAAAACGCGTTCGACTACCTTAGCCTATTTTTGTGATCCTTTGGTGCATGGCACTGTGCATTTTTCGTAAGGTTGCTCTGGAGAGCCAAACAAGTTATGAATACGCTCTTGAATGTAAATGTGAGCAGTGATAATCACAAATCTGGTGCTCAAGAGTCCAAAGCATTAGCATTCTAAAATTGTCGAGATAGATTAATCCCAAGGTCACATGTTGTTTTTCTAATTACGGCATGTCTACAAATAATCTCGACTTAAACTTGCACGACATAAGCTCTCTCGGCCAACGGATTGTCCATTGAGTGACCCGTTAAGTTACTGCAACAAATTAAGATGCTCCTGCCATGAACGTGTTTATGAACGCTGTTAGTAGATATACACAGTTGTTTACAAGATGTTGGTGGTATGTATACATTCAAAATATCTCATATAGCGGTCTAAGAACAATATTTGCTAAAAATAGAGAATCGCTGTATGAAACCGGTAAGCCTCCACTCCTCTGAATTAAGGTATTTAAGAATTGCATTATGCAATTGTTGCCATCCATAACGAAAATTACCAGAGACAATTCCACCACTTCAGGCCATGAATCATTCCAGGAATGTCTAGTCACATAACACAGATGGCTTTTTTTCTGACAATTGCCCTAACTCCAGTTCTGCAGATGAATGATTATCGTTCAAGATATATTCGTTCAAAATATTTACAAACGAAACCAAATAATAAAATAGCTTTTGGTTGTACGCATGTTCAAGAGGCAGAAAACCCTTGAATCTTTGCTGTTGGACCAAGGGACTTTTCTGCACTCACCTCTTGGCTAATTTCCACAGTTAACTGTTCCCTGCTTAACCTTATTTACGTTGCTCATGAAGGTATGGCCCGTTCAGACTTCAATGCTCAAAAGCAGTTAAAATCAATTCCATTGTCAATTATCGCAAGCATTTCCAAGATAATTGCAAAACAGCCTCACCTAGGAGTGAAAATTTAAAAAAAATAATAAAATTAAATTACCTAACATTTTTTTAAATGTCAATTATAAAAAATTAAAGCGCAACTTTTTTATTAAATGCCCTTAAACGTATGAATCCTACGGCCATTGGATTAGAAACTTTCAGGATAAAATCAGTGTCTGCCCAAGAGATACCACATTTGTTTTCCATTATTAAGTGTTTGGACCCCACTTTGCAACCATTAAATACCCACACAATTGTATTACACTACCATTTTTTAATATTTAAACCTGCGAGCTATAATTGCTATGAAAAAGTTGTGCAATGTATTTAGAAGCAGATGGGTCCACATAGATAACATGGATGAGAGATATTGTGAAAATATGCCTGTAAGATCAAATTTGATTTTTAATTAGTTAATGCATGAAGAATTCAATCGCGATGTCCACCACGACTTCCATATGGATCACCCCTGACCCCACAATTTTGCGCAAGATTGCTTGTTACCCTTGTTGTCCTAGTCGAGACCTTGAGGAGCCTTATCTTCAATGAAAACGTAAGCAATTTTCCCGACTTCTTAACCAATCCTGATCGGGAACCTTTACGTTATGAACCTACGGCTTACAACGGCAGCTGCTCAGTGTGCTATATTGTACGGCGGCAACCGGATGGTCGACCGAGTTACGAGGCAGCTGTGTAATATCTGCTCGTGCAGAAACAGACTCCGTGAATATTGTTGTCATTTGAATCCGAAGCCATTTCAATATAGAACGTACTCGTTGGATAAACGCAGAGATGACGGCATTTCCTTTAAACTAGACCTGTATTTCAAGCACAACAGGAGGTGTCTGCAAGCAATAACGTGGTTGGTGAATAACCACAAGCACTCAACTGCTTAATAATTGCCTCTTATCAACAACAAGTGATTTTAGGACACGTAATTTAGAGCATAGAATCACATGTTGGGAAGTTCTAGTACAACTGCTAAGGTACTTTTTTTTGGAAAAATAGACGGACCTAATCGAATTGCCAAATTTATTTTTTGCACTGCATTATAAAACAATTTTAAAATAATCGGAGAAAAAATTCAATTGGAAAGTTATTTTTGGCGATTTGTCAGGAGCACACTTCTTGATTTAATGTGCGTCGTACAAAACTGATGGTAGAAGTAAATGGTTCTCCATTGTATAAAACTGCTTTCATTGAAAATACTTGTGCCCTTAATTTAATGTTTTTATTTAAACAGTTTAAAATTATGTAACCTGAAACAAAAAACAATTTTTAATATAACGAAAGCTTCGTTGCAGTATCTCCGTTACTTAATTATTTTAACAATAGTGAAGGGTAATAAAGTGTAAAACAATCCTTTTGAGCATATTTGCAAAAGTTTTTCCACTGTAGATCTTCTTCCTAAGTTTGGAGCACTCAAATAAGCCAAAAGGAATCACAGTAGAATCTTTCTTAATTTTCTATCCGTTTCACAACTCCTATTCAAATCAAGATTACAAACACCAATTTAAAAGAACGGGCATAAAATTATGAGATTTAAAGAGAAATAGTAACCAATGTGACTTTTAAAAACTACCTGCTTTGTTTATATTTAGTAAGTTAATGTTTATTGTACAAGTTTAACTATATTTCGAGATCCTCATTCTTGGAAGTATTCACTCAAATTAATATTTGAGATGTGAAAAAAAGCAGTTACTAATGTAAGTGCTATTCAAGATTTGAAATTCTTTGTTCGATATTTGTACAGTTAATTTCCCAAGAAAGTGAGTATTTTCCAAGATATTTCAAGGGTTATCTCACGCTATTTAAACGAAAATTTGATAGTTAGATGGCCAATCGGCATGGTCATTTTATTATTTTTGCCTAAATTGGAGACAGTTACTGAATCAATTTCAAATTTCAGTAGCGATTTCTTGGGTTATTGTCGTACTAGCCTAACGGTGGTTAGTTTCAATTCTAACACAGCCCTAAACATGTAAGCACAAAGTTTAAAGATGTGAGGTAAACTAGTGTGTAATACTAGAAATGATGCATTCGAAAGAACTAATGTCAGCCATTATTTCGCCTTATCCCTGACGCTTCGTGCAGAAGAATCCAAATGCAAAAAAGGCATATGACTTCATACCATTTGATGGCACGCTTTTAAGGAGTTTAAAAGCAGTTGTCTTCCATTTGACTTGCTGGCACTGTTTTATTCGCTTTGTTCGGCAAAAATATTTGTTCGTGAGCAGTCTGATAGTTGCTCTGAGTTTAAGCTACTTAATTCAATCTATTTGTTGACTCAGTTTTGTAGGAAAAACTGATCTTCGAGTACAATCTTAGTTTTTGATGACCGGTGCAAATCGTTATAGTACAAGTCGCTCTGTTCCATGGTTCTTGTGGTTCTTTTCATTGCCACCCTGGGTGAAAAGAATTTTAAGCAGTCAAAGAACTCTTGATATAAAACAGTTAACCGTATTCTTCTAAACACCCCCAGGTTTACCTGTATTGTGAGTTACTTCTCTATGGCTAGGTCATTAGAAATTCAGTCATTCCATACAGTGTTTGCTTCCTACCAGTTATACGAATTTTTATTAAAAATATAGCACGCGCACGTGCTGAAAATATTTGCATGTAAAGTAGCGGGCCTGTCGAAGATAGTATGTGAGATTAGGTGACTGTCAAGAAGTATGGTGCAACTTGCGGCATGTGTATATAAATACGTAAAACGACGTTGGTAAGCAACCAAGACTGACGGTAGTCATTTGTCATCCCGTGTGTGCATGCACTATAATTTTAGATTATAGATAAAATATCCATCGGTTTTGATTATAAAACCATCCACAAAGATGGCAAACTGCGGGCGCCTCTCAATTAAATGTAAAGTAATAGATTTATCTTTGCCATCGTGTTGTGAAATCAGACGTATTTGAATTAATGTACTTTGATAAAGCAGGGATTTTAATCACAAACGGTCAAATATAAATTGATTCTGAATAGACTTATATAAAAATGCGATTTTATTCCAACATATTTATTTTTACCAAAAATTGTGATACTATTAAAGCAAAATTTGTTCAAAACAATACAGGCAAAATTCATTAACGATTCCTTTAATAAAATGCTTGTATTTAAGAAATGCTATATGGATTTCTTATGGAGTTATCATAACTGCTAAACTTAATCTTAACTTAAATATAATCAAATAAGTGCATTCAAGCTTAACAGACTAAAAATTAACGGTATAAAAAGAAAAATACCTAAATATTAAGAAAGAAAACATACAGCTGTTTTCGTTGACATGAACTTTTTCATCAACGCTGTAAGGACTTTTGTAAGAGTTTTTTTGTTCTGTTATTGTAATTATTAGTGTCTTTTAAGAATGGATTTTTTTGTTTTAAGTACGGCTTTCCATGGTCCTAAGCGCAGACTAGGTATAAAGGGAGATAAATACACATTTTTGCAATTGGAACGGATTGATGCCAGTTTGAGAATGCGAAGGCATGCAAATGAAAAGCTTTAAAAAGTATTCTGGATAGAGTAACTACAAATCGTCTGTGGCGTTTGATGCAGCCTGTTTCATGAGAGATAACCGAAAGTTAATTTTTACGGCGTCAGAGAAGTCTTTTCCAACACTAGCACAATTCAGTCAAAAGCTATTGGCCACTGGATTCAGAGCAAATGGAAATGCCTATTGGGTTATAAATTGTCAGATGCGATTCAGGGAGCATTTGAAGTCACTACAAGCCTAAAAGAAAAGAATTATTCAATCTATTAAATTTTCTGGCAGGCTAGCCCGTATTTCAACTCCATGAACATGGGTTTCAAACGACTGAAGCACCGTGAAACCTTCTTTTGCTCGTGTAAAACAACTTAATCTAGATCAGTGCTCTGAGTCACAACCCATGATAGCTAAAATGTGTCTCCTTATTGTTGGCAATCGCATCTTTTCGATCTGGCAAACACTACAGGCCTAACTTAGGACCACTTAATTTTTTGAAACATATTCCCCCTTTATTTAAAAAAGGATTAAGATACAACATGGTATAGGAATCAGTTTTACACATCACCTCGATAAATAGCTTTGCCTTGAAAAGCAGCAAAAATCTAAAGCAATACCTGATTATACATTACTTTTAGTGTGCCAATATGTATGATGTGAATGGCGAGCAAAGTGTTATTTATGTAATATATTATGTCATAAATACAGTTACCCTAGACTACCTTAATCTCCTGGCTCGCGACGAAAGCTTATTGTGTGTGTGTGTGTGCCTATCAGTAATGCAATAACCATATTACTGGCTACCGTTTGCACATGCTTTGTCTTGTTATGCTTGCATTTCTAGAAATAAGAACACGTTCTACAAGTCGAATGAACTTGCCATGAATAAATATGTCGAGGTCCTCAGTAACTGCACTCATAACACATTTAATAGATAGATTCCAAAAACCATTGCATGCCAATCCATTAAATGTGGTTAATTGTGCAATAAAAAGCCATTTGAACACTGACTTATCAATCAAAAATATATCAATTGTATATTTAGTTGGCATTACCACTGTAGCAGTCAGTGATGTTAAAATATAACCATGGAAAAGGTTTAAAAGAGGAGGCGAAACAATCGGTGATTTCACTCTTTGACAATTCGGATTTTCGGTACTTCAGTATAATCCAGAAGACTTGCGCTACTTCTTAATATGATGGAAATATATAATAGAAACATTAAAAATAAATAGTCCTAAGACCAGGATCTCCAAGAGAATGATGTCTATACCTCAAAGACTAAACACTCCTAAAGGAATTTCAAATAATGATTATTAAAAGCTCACATGAGTAGATGAAAGCTTATCTATTCGAATGCTATTTTTGAAGGCTTCCGTTCAAGTTCCGATGAAAAGCATAGAAGTAGTGACAACCTTAACGAAGTACTGAATGAATTCCAGTTGCTATAGAGTTAACGAGGTTGATAAGGTATCGACTGATATAAATAATTGGCCAGTGCAAATTTCATTAATTTCTCCATCACATTATATTTCATACTCGCATAAAAAGGAAAAAGAGAATGAAATGTTGAGGTATCCATTGGTGTCATTCGAATCTCTTCAACACAGAGAAATCTTTACACATATTGAATATATAGTGTATTGAAACTGGATCCCAGTCAAACTGTCTAGCTTAATAAAACAATGTCAATTAAAAAATGAGAAGGAATAAGTGACGACATTTCCACTGAGTGCTGCGACCTTAGGGAGAATACCTCCGGCTGAAACACTTTTGCAGTAGAAAGGAAGAAATAGGTGCTCAAGCCAGGTTGCCGCGGATAATCACTGGTCGATCAAGTAACGTTCAAGTAGAGTTCTCGTTGCGGCTACACGAAACAAGGTTCAGGACCTTAAATGCGTTCAGCTAAAGGACTTATATGAACTGACTTCCGTAGTCTCCTACTGGCATTGTCTTTGGTGGCCATGATGACAGATCCAATTTTAACGTCAACGTCCACTACGCATGAGTGTTCCCCTTCATTATTAATTTCAGACTATGCCCTTGGAGGAGATGATCTCTGATGCTGAATCATGTACTCGGAGTCTTCTTCGAGGGCTGGTTATACTAGAGTACAGCTATGTGATTTACGCCTACTCTACGTCCAGTTGGTGCTCCTAGGCTGAATGTAGGGTAGTCAACAAATTTCTAGTGATTTGTGAACAAATCCCGCCATATCCACTTGTATTCGATAAATCTGTCGGTCCAGGATTGAGTGCCGTGAACTAATGCGATAGTTTCGGTGAACACCGTATTGCTAGTGGTTTGTTGCAAGACAAAAACCCTGAGTGTTTCTCGGCTGCCTATAGTAGAAGAGTTCATTAATCATATCCAAGAGGTCATTAATAGCTATTTTGGTAATCATTTCCACCTCGTTTGCATCAAGACCATTTTAAGTTTTTGGTCTTTTTAGGTACCATTAATTATCTATTAAGCAGCAGATTCCTCGCCACTCCCGCGAGGCAGGTGCAACACATTTGAGACGACGAACCTCCAATTGTCTGCCTTTGCCATCCGTCGGGACTCGCACATCCGAAGTGTATGCAGTCGATAAATGAGTCATGCAGGTATCGGTTAATCCCTTGAAGCAAGCAAATTTATTCAATTTGTGAATCAGGAGTTGACTAACAATAGTAATTTTGCACATTCCAGTGAACGTAACAGCACAGTGTGATCAAATATAAGCAATGGAGAGGTTGATCATTGTTTTTGGTCATCGGAGTTTTATGCAGAAATCCTGTAGAAATTATGCAGATGTCAGAGTCGGTTTCCAACTGTAGTCAAATCGGTCTCTTATTGATACCTGCGGCTGCAAATTTCCATCGGTTGGCGGCTACTTGTGGCATTCTCCGGAGTTAGTTAAAAGCCAATCTTTCGCATCCATATCAGGCATCCACTATCTTACTTCGTGTTCATATTCGACGACCGTGTTTTAGATACGGAAAAATTGTTTACATGGAGTATTCGTCGAAAACATCGGCGACTGGAAAACCTACCAATATTCTTCAAAGTGAGAGCTAGATTGCTAGTTCAATTTGGATTATTTTTTGGTCTGCTACGGCTACGTTGAGCTTATAAAGGTAGCAGAGCGTCGGTTTTGGTTCTTGTCAAGGAGAGCAATAAGCTGGGACGTATTTGAAGTTAAGTTCAGTCCATTGAGATCGAGAACGCAAATCATTCTTAGCAATCTTTCGTATGCTTGAAAGCTAAATTGCATAATTGGTTCAGAGCCTCTTCAACCCACCCATATTAACACTTGTGAGTTTTCGCAGTATTTGAATAATTATTGGAAACTAAAAAAGGACAGTATTCAAAAGCCCAAAATACGTTTTCCTTGGATATATTGCAGTTTTTTGAATTAATTACCGTCTCCTCACATAGTTACCATAAATAAGTAGTAGTATTCGAAGTTGCCTTTTCCGCCGTGGATCCTAATAATAACTTGATAGAATGGATTTAGTTCCATCTCTAAGACCCTTCGATGGCCACATTTCTTCCTAAAATTACTTTGAGAAATGGGATATTTCTACCAATAAAGCCGTATAAGTTGGTGATTCCATTTTACCAGTAAGACATGAATAATTTTTGTTTTTTAACATCCTGCATATGAAACATGCACGCAAGAGTTCTGTGATTTTCGCAACACTTTTAACTATTTTTCTTTCTAATTTCCTTTCAGTGAAAACATCTAGTAGATGTACTATGAGAAAATCTGTGTTAATGTTAGTCTCAAAAATAATATAACAAAAAGAAACGTTTTTTCGTCTTTAGCAACATAGTGTAGGTTAACTAATTTTTCAAGGTATCACTAATATTTCGTAAGAAAATGAATTCTGTAAATAATTATCGTTTTAATACTGACCTTCATGAAAAACAAGGTAATAAAAGTTTGGGATATCCCCACATTCGCTTAAAAATAGCTAAGCTCAGATTTGTAACTCGAAAACCAAAAAATTACCACCTCCCTTCTTGCATAATTCTTTCAGGTAAAAAACCACGTTTTAATTATCTGACTGAATATCCGATCGAATTGCATATTTTCTAATTAGCGTGGAAAAGCTTGCGCTGTAACCCGTAGCTTCGTGTTTGACTTTTCTAATGCTCAAATGCATAGCTTATATATTATTAATTATTGCGTCTCTTCTTTTAGAATTCGTATTTTATCGGTCTATAAGCCAGCACAGAGTATCCTATAAACTATCAGATCGACTAGATTAAAATATTTTGCGCCGAAGTCATGGTAATATGTCGTGAAAAGTTTTCCTCACAACTGTTGCGCGATTAAGCGCATCAGAGTAAATAATTTTTCGGATTGTTTTTTTATATAATAATGCTTCCTCTATATTTTTCTCTTATGGTACGATCAATATTCAGTGAGCGTTAAGTTGTTGTGCCAATCTCCTTTTCCTACCAGAAAACGGATGAATACGGCTCTCGTGACGCAGATCCGGTAATAATAATTTTGTGGGCTTAGTCAGGCTGTCACAAATGTGCCATGAGATAGTGAGATTCCATGTCAAGCTAATGTAAAGTAGGAAGGTGTCATGCTACCAAAAGTGGTCTGATTAATAAACGTTGTGTTAGATAACAGCCATAAGAGACAGGACGCGTGGCAACTCCAATTTTATTCAACGAAGTGCAAGTCGTCATAGTAACGACTTAAACATCTGTACATATTATACAGATAATAGCAAAAGGTAAATAACGCGTTGCTTAAGATAAGCAGAAAAAATATTATTATGGTTTTTTGTACACATAACACAAACACAATATTAAATAATTGAAGACGCTTACTGATTTCACAAAAGGTAGTAAAGGCTTCGTTGTTCATCTGTTTGATGTGAATTTTTGCTTCGTAGATAAAGTAAAAGGGGTATTCTTTTGCTTAAACGGAATTTCGAAGTGCTATGCTAGCTAAAATGGTGCGATTAAGATACGTTGAATTTGATAACGGCCACTAGAGACGGGAGGCGTGGTAAATCCAAGTTGCCGTATTAACGAATTAAACAGCTCTAAATTTAAATATCTTATTGTTCAAGATAATCACAAGTTGATAATATAGTTCTTTGAAGATATAACTCAAACATAGTTTGGAGTGGCGTGGCTATATCCTAATTTTAATCGCAGGCTTGCACATACCCACAATCTCATGCTCCACACCTGACACACCAAAACTAGACAATGAAAACCGTTTATGGCTTCACGCAGCCTCGTGCATGTTGCGAGATACCTGCAGCCATGACTCATCTCCTCTGTCACATAATCAGCCTTCTTTATGACTTCATACCGCATTATATCAGACACAGAATGGACTCTGGCAGTTTCAGAGTTTACTATAAATGAACGCAGCGTCTTCTGGGGTTTCTTAGCGGTGGTTAAGCACCAGAACACTGATCCTGTGGAATTTACCAACACACAACGAATAAGATCCGAGATGGTCAACCTCTTTCTTAATTGTCCTTGCTTTTAATCAATCTGCATGTGCATTCAGAGATTGAATCAAATAAGTGTAAAAAGATACCTTACGTAAAACTCACTAAATAGCTTAAATGAGAAATCTGTGCAGTATTGTAGATAGTTCTGAATGGAATTTTGCTTGTATAAGCTTATATAAACATCACCTTGCATCTGTTTGAAGACCTATTTCAAAATATATACGTCGGATATTGCATCGTGTATTGATGAAAACTTCGTCAGCTGTGGGGAAACATTTCCTATCGGTCAGTACACGAGTCAGTTTTTCTTAATCCTTATTTGGTATAAAGCAAGATTTTTGCCTGGACGATACAAAAATCAAAAGATCCCCAGGTTGAGCAGTAATTAAATCTAATAAAAATATGATTTAAAGAAGAGCAGTTAGTGGCTAAACCTAATAACAACATAGGGGAAAGACGGTAAGCTTAATTTTGAGTACAATACAGCAAACTCAATGGCATTTATGTTTGTCTTTTGGTTTAGTCAAGTTTCTATGTTAAAATCTGCTCAAAGAGTTGTGAACCTGGTTGTCTGGGTGAATTTAGAGGGATGCAAAAATGTTGCTTTAGCGATTAGATATACATTGACTATTTTTCTAGCTATAAATTAACGGAGCAATTCAAAGTTGACTTTTTGCTACGTTTGCAACATTCAATTTCACAATCATAAGTTAAAATATATAAATTGAAACGAAATAAATCATGTAACAGTTTAATGTAAGCTCATGATTATCGATAATCACCAAAATAAGGAGGTCATGGTCGCTGCTGATTGGTAGATGTTCATATTGTGCTCTGACATCGAGAAATCCCTAGAAAGTCATCCATAATGATGGCAGGCACTAAAGACATTAAAATTGCTAAGATACCATTGTCTCATAAAAGGCAGTTAAAAGGAATTCCGTTTCCAGCATGGGATTGGGATATTTTATGCGAAGAGCTGTTGAGAAAGACAATTCCTAATAATATTCCATGTTTATAACTCGTTTATTATTTTAAAGCATGCCAAACAAACGCCCTTTAATGATTATAAGGAGGTTCGTTATGCTATATATATATATAGTGGTTGGTCAAACTATTGGAAACACCCACAAAAAATCAACAAAATATATTTTAGAATAATGTAGGTCCAACCTTTGGATTTATTTCCAACACAATTTAGAATTTTTTACTATTAAAACACCCTCCAGTTCTATCGGAGACTATGGCAGCAGCGCTAGTTGATTACTCATTTGAGTTTCAAAATCGACCACAATTAGACTAAAATAGTGAGTTCGAGGTGGTGTAGGGATTGTGTTGGCCAGAGGAGGCAAATTCTGGAGGTTTCCACTCCACCACTCTAAACGCTTTGAACAAATTCTCTTTGATGGCAGAGTTTTTCTCTTAATTGCAGCTCATCCGTAAAATTGAGCTCCCGTGTGCAGCTTCCTACAGACAGTTTTGTTACGTGGAAACTGGGCTCTGTAGATGTTCACTGAGGACCTCTGCAGTGATTTTGGGAGCTGCGATCGTGAAATCCCCGCCAACAGTTCGACGGTCTCTCTCAGATAACTTCAACTTTCGGCCAAAAATGCGCTTGGGTGAGGACGTTTCTCTACACATCCAAAAGCGACGGTCATTAATTTTGCGATAGAACCCCTTGAATCGTCAACCACTAGGGCAGTTTTTGTTACCCTAGTGCCTGCCGTATAAAAACCAACAGTTTGTCCTCTTTGAAGGTTCGTGAGGTCTCGCATGTTTGTAAGGTTGCAAATATTTATTAAATATTAGTAAAAATATAAATAACTAAATAAAATAGAGGTAAAACAAAAATGCATAAGCAGTAGCATGTCTAAAGTGCATGATGCCAACGTTATCAGTGTTTTCACAATGGTGTCCTACTTCTGTGTCCATAAACGTTTGTGATGGTAGTCTGGCTTCTACAGACTGATTTTCCTAAAGTCCCCTACAACACAAAATATCATGCGCTCAATCACCAAATAACTTAAATCCTAATCCGCCAACACCTTTTTCTTGAATCCCCAACCTTGAAAGTTGAAAATCAATAATATCAGTAATATCAAGGCACTGTTTAGGTCTCCACTACCTTTTAAATTTGATATGAAGAAGCCAGCTGGTTTAGAATTCACAAAACCGAAAAGGATTCCTTTACTTTCATATACGAATTGGATTACCTAATATTCAAATGAGCTCAGGCAAAGATATTTGTTAAGCCTGATTTTAATGTCACCAAATTTGATCTATAGTTTATTGGTAGCGAATGCTGCTGATTTATATTTTTATGGATGCAATATCAATTGTAAGGTGCCAGTTTAAAAATAGGGTTTTTCTTAATCAAAACGCAAAAGAAATGTGAATGAAATGGGATTATATTTTAAAACGCAGATGCATCTACAATCTTTAATCTCTTACCACCGACTATCCAAAATAAATATATTAGCTAAGAAAGGAAAAAGAGGAATATTGATGGTGGTGGCCTGGTTAAGACCCAATCCTCATCATCAGCTAAATTAATGAAATCCAACCTATTCCAAACTCCAATCTCAGCCATATATTTAGTTTTTATCTCAAAAAATCGCAGACGTTTCTAAGAGTATTCCCTTCTCTTTCATAGGGGTTTCTGATCCGTGTTAGAAAGGATCTGCGAGTGACCAGTCAGTTACAAATGTGTGATCGGAGGTGATCTCTACCCATGTGATTTTCTCTGCCAAAAATAACCAGCATCTAGATCCCTTGGCTTAAGGAAATCTTCACAACAGCTTACCAGCTGCTGAATTACAACAGTGCATTTGATCATGGTAGGAATGTTATTAACGAATGAAACTTATTCAATAATCACCTATCTTTTGTCATAAGGAGCATAAGAGAATAGACTAATTACATTTTGTGTGTTTGCATTTTATGCATAGGTTTTAGTGATCCGATAAGTACATCGCACTCTTAGACAATCGAACTACTTGAATCCCCATGGGTTGATTGCACTCATCATGATTAATCGGCCATGCTGTTTACCGAAAAATCAGGCCATTCATATCTTAACACACCAACACACACATCGCTCGCAAACACTATTTTAACTACCCTTTACCTTCTTTCTCCGGTTTTAGGACACTTCATCTTGTTTGTGATAGTTGATGTTATCTAAAAAGGGGACCTAAAATAACTAAAAGGGTTTTCCTTCAAAATAGAACTATTTCACCAGAAGAAGCAATATTATTTTGAAAATTGAGTCAGTGAATGCTCTTTTACAAATTAATTTAAATATCAATGAATATGTTGACCCTGATTGCTTGACTTTTTTCGAGAAATGGTAAGAAAAAGACAACTAGTTAGTTTTATTAATATTTACAAGATCCTTAAACAGTAGTCTTCAGGGTTGCTTAAACTGAATTGTTTTTTTTTGTTTCTGGGACGAGTATCAGTTTAATCCTAATCGATCTATGAAAAGTGGTATTTACCTTTTGTGTAATCTTTTCTGGCATAGACTCAGAGAAAGCAGTCTTTGGTAAAAAAGATGTCACAGTCCCTCTAACTTAGTAACAAAATATTAGGCGAAATAAAATCCGTTCCCACGATTTATATAAGTAGTATGGGATTGTTTAAATAAACAAACAAAAATCCATTTAATATTTAAAAGCAACTTTAATGTGGAATTATAGGAATATGGAATGCAATAGTTTTATAGAATGTGAATATGAACATTGGCGTAACTCAACGAAGTCCCTAAGATATTAGGGTTTGCGAAAGAGTAAGAAACATCCTCCTCTTTACAACTATCCAAAAACCTACAAGTAATAGCTTAGCAGCAATACAGAGAGAGATGAGAGGAGTACTGCATTTACTAAGTTCCAAAGACCCATAACAAGTGGCAGAACCATAAGCAACGATTCTGTAACGGACGTGTTTGTGGGAGGGGCATAGGCTCCGTTTTTGAAGTACAGACGAAGAAGTTCATAGGAACGGAAGTTCTAGTGATGCGTCCGAAGCGCATATGGAACGTTTTCAAAAACTGATTTTTGAGTTATGCAATGGGGCAATGGTGTCTAGGGTCGCCAGTTTTACTAATTCAACTCGAATCACCCAATCTAAAGTTCATATTCTTCCTGATTTTAATTGCTAGACTGTTCAAATAAGATAAATTGTGAGAACATGTTGTCTTGAATCGATCAAAAGTATCATATTGCGAATACTGAGAAATAAACTTGAAAATTCAGGATTAGGACCTTGGCACATTTCGCGCACTTACTCCGTCGTGGAAAATGCTGTCGCCGTCGCTCATTTAACAATAGTGGTATGTAGAAAGATGAATGATAAATCATTATGTCCCTAGTTCAGATAGTCCTCTAACGATTCTAGATGGTAAGGAAAACTGTTTTCGGCAGCGCAGTGGATGTGCTAACACACACACTAAAATTGCCTTTGCTTTGCATTTATGGCCGTAAATTGACATTCTATTTCGACCAAACAGTTCCAATTTTCAGCCAATTAACATGTTGATATGTCCAGTGCACGGGTGCCTAGGCGCTTTTGACATTACGTCCGTCACATATCGGATTAAGAACACGAGAACTGAAACTGCCTGAATTCAGAGGAAAATATGAACAGTTATCCATTAAGTGAAGTATTTTGGTCCTATTCGATAATTATAACAGC
>JAUOZQ010000211.1:0-76741 GCA_030710315.1 Anomotaenia brevis
TAAAATTTCCATTAAATAAAAAAGGAAATAAATAAATAAATAGAATGACTGTAGTTGAATCTATGAAAAGCCTGGCCTACTTTGGCAATTTTGGGCCTAAACCATTCATATCCAGAATTACCTGCTCAAACCTCTTAGAGAAACAGGAAATTACACTGAGACAACAAAACGGAGCAGAAATTCAATTTGATTAATTAATGAAAACAGAGTTCGACAATGCTTAGCAGGATTTTATCAAGCACTGAGTGCAATTTTTCAATTAAATATTTTTGATTTTTCACACTTACGCCTCAAGTTTCAATTATATTTTTTTTATGAATTCGCTGTTTAGTGGTACTCAAAAGCCAAACAGCATATTTGTCGCCTTTAAATAATAAATGTATGTGCGAGATCTAGGGAAGAGAAGTTAAACATCACTTTTTGATCAAAATCAAAAGAATTGACAGTAACAAATGTATTTGTAAGCCATCGATTAGAATGAGGGAATTCATCGATTATCAAGAATACCTATTGAAATGTAACATTTGGTCCTTTGTTTCATTAGTTCAAAATTCACGAAGATCATGTATATATATATATATATATATATGTAACGCCCCAGAAAGAGACTGAAGCTGAAATTGGTGTGTGCTTTGAATCACATTTATCCAAGGAAAGGTTGCAAAAATGAAGGAGCAGATAACTTGTTAAAAATTAAAAGAATTAACCTTTAAAAAAGAAAGCACACTCATCGTGCAATTTAGTCATATTTTCCGAGAGGAATTATAAGATCGCTTGAAAGATAAGAAGCCAGCTCCTCTTAGAGCATCAGCCACTATTACCCACTGCCAGGACATTATCGTTTTGCAATTTACAATTTTACAGTGAATTTGGGAGGAGAGCTACTTTAGCAAAAGCAATGACGAGAAATGTACTTAGGTACTCGGTAAGAGACGCCTTCGGATGCTATCTTGCACTCTGGGTAAAAGTTGATAGACGTAGTTACGAAGCCGGCTCCGACATCAAGATTACATCAGTCTTTCCAAAGAAAGGCTCTAAAGTGCAAGCCTTATGTCAAAAACATCAGTGTTTTCAGTGCATCTGACAATATACACTTTGACAGAATTTATTGAAAAGTCGTTGTCTATCCCGCGAATTCTTAAAATGCAGAGAGATCCCACTCGATATGCACTGGACCAAAAATTGTCATAGTTTCGAGATAAAAAATCGGTTTGCCAAAATCACACTCTGGAATAGTATCCAACACTGCTCAGGTTATCCGATAGTCCTTAAGAAGGAACTGATCAAGTGCAGTTAAGTTAATACTTCTTTTCTGTCAAGGCTAAATGATCAGGTAATGTCAAATATTAAAGAAACCATCCACTTTGAAGCCTGTCCTGCTGTAAAGGTTGCTGTATCCTGATCGTATTCTGTCTCGTCATCTCAAAGAGTGGAATCTAAAATATTATTTGTGTGATACGACCATGTGCTTCTCTCGAAAGGACTCTTTGAGACAGTGGAGTACGACCACCACGAACTTTTACTAGCAGAAGGTATATTTACGATCCTGAATGGTTGTTGCTTATTTCACTTTGCTAGACCTGTTTGATCTCTGTTATTTATCCAATATAAATGCTTATAAGAACTTTTTATAATCGCGAAATTGATCTCTGATGCCAAAATAGCACCACAGTGTTTTCGACATGTTATAGACACCAAGAGAACAGGGTTTCCCAGCAAAGCAGTGTTGTTAAAGGTGTGATTATCTTCAGGCAAAACAGAAATGCCTCTAGAGCTCACTGACAGCTCAGAACAGATACATATTTTTTAACCTTGACCTAATGGATTTAACTGAACTTTAAATATAGTGCTAAAGTCTTCCGTTGAGATCTACAAAAAGAAAAGATAATTTAAATAAATACCAGTTTAGTCAAAAAATTCGATGCTTCGATTTCAAGGTTCCCACAAAAAGAGTCACCTGTATCGTTTGGGGTGGGTTAAATATTTAACACAATGTTTTCCATGGACTCATGCTCACCCGATCAGTAGCACAATTCCATTAAGGAGGTCACGTTCAGCCCCAGAGGTCAGATGAGGAGTTTTGCATGTGCCTGATATTTCATGGCTAGCGGTAATCCTGAAAATTTCTTCCCAGATGATAAATTTATCGCTTTATTAATACACAAGATTTAAGCATAACACTTTCACAGCTACATGAACTCAATAAGAATTATGCAAGTTTTACTTGATCACAGGGAATATTCATGAAGCTTAAGTCTATCAGTACTGTAAATACTCATTCGGACCGGAAATTTAATTAGACATTTACTTCCGCTTTTCTTTAGCTGTGAAGACGGCAAGCAGGAAAGTTATTTCTGCAAGTCTTTTGGATTTTCAATATCGACTATGCGTTTCGCTTAGAACAACTAATCATCAGTTATAAAAATGTTATTTTCAATCTCATATAAACTTGCAAAGAGTTTGCTGGACAAGAGAAATTCATTTGCTGTCAAACAGTTATTTGGGATAAGTTTGCTTTGATGTCTATATGGCAGAACAGGTTTTTTCAAGAGGATTTCCATTACTACTACAGGTTGCGATACATTTCAAAGCCTATATAAGGCCTTAATACCTAATTTGACCTTCATAAATGAGATAGCGGAAATGCGAATTCAGATGCCTTTTGTTACTTTTATCCACCCCAAAAATATTCCATCGCACCAGATCAGTCGATTGTAATGCTGATTTTCTTCATCCAAATATCTATATCGAAACCTAGCATTTAAAAAATCAGAACTTCAAGCTCATTTAAGATACAAGATTTAAGACATTAGAAGGTCTTTTATAATTTACTGAAATTGCAGTCAGTAGCATACATATACCACTCAATGAAATAGTAAATATAATCATTTCTAAATATTGATGAATCGGAAAAAAATGGAGATAGCAAATTATCATATCCTTGAAAGGAACATTATCGTTTTCTTAATTTTGCTGCTTGAGAAGCTGAGAATGATGTTAAACAACCATTTTCTGAAAGTTAAAATTTTGATTTTTAGAACAAATGTTAAAATTGCTTTACCATCTTTCGCATAAAAGTGTAATCTCAGTGTATCTTGACCTTCATTTTCATAAAATTACAAAGAACACATTTTTAAAGCAATCCATATTCACTGACTCTCAAAATTGACAGTATTCAATTTTTCGTTTTCGTTTACTCTACAGACAGACTTTTGACGGACAGTCATTTTTAGATATAAAAAACTTTCTCAAAGTTCAATTTGTCAACCGCAGTCCTTTTAGAATTGGTTACTTTGTATTTCATATCTTCAAGTGCATTGAATACGTTAACGCTGGCCTGATTCTTATCTTCATTGATTGGTCAGACAAATTCAGTCTTAAAGAAAATTTCTTAGCTGAAAGTTGGCAAGTAGGAAATGTTTTATAATGTTTATGCAAATCCTCTTATTAAGAGATGTTCAGAATATGCCTGTATCCTCTCAGGGTTCATATAATACAAGAAAATAAGCAAGGTTACAATGCATTTTGTATTATTTCTTGTAAAACAACTCTTCTACGACGGTTGATCGGAGATGAGGAAGAAAGTGATGACTGCCTTATCATCAATTCCAGTTTTAAAAAAGTTGGTACACTTTAAATATAGAAAACTGAGGATTATTTAAAGATGTTAGATAGCATCATTTAATATCTCTTAATAAGAACCTGCTGAAGATACCAAGACAAATTCATCAATTCAGCCATATCTGGAAATTCTTGTCATTTACTTAAAATAACTCATTAGCATCTTAAAAGAACTTAATATATGTTTAATAAAATTCATTTCAATTTTTTTAGGCGGCCTATGAAATGGAGAAATTGTAATTATTCACTGACGTTTATTGGAAACATGGGCTGTATGCGAAATATATTAGTAATATGTAGGTTGGAAGGTGGAGTACGTAAATAAAGCATTAGTCCAAGAAAATTCACATAACTAGTGGCGTAGTCAAAGGATTTTGAATTGCTCAGTTGCGATATGCGATGTTCACGGCTGCATTTAAAAAAAGATTCCCGAACATAACCTTCTCATGAAGTAGTTTGTTACCATTGCCAGTCATGAGTGGAATTCCGCTATTTGAAATGTTAGGCGGCTGGTCTATAATCAAGAATGCTTTTAAGGTTTTTTAAAACATTTAGAAATTTTGGGTTATTGTGATTTTACAATTAACTCAATGGCTTCATATCTGTCTTGGAAAAAATTAATAAATGTTTGCTTAGGAGAACTACAGTCAAAAAACGTAAAAATCCTCCGTTATCTGACTGGTTATCAAGCGGTACTCTCGTCTAGAATGTCATCACATTTAATGCATATGTACCTATGTGTCCACTTTAAGCCAAAATATTTTTGCTGGAAATTATAATATGTTAAAAGAAACAAGAAAAACTGATGTTAAGAAAAATTTTCTATAAAATCCAAGCAATTTTAATAAATACGAAGCCCATTTTTAATGCAAACAAATGCAGCAATGTAATGACAAGGGCCGTAGGCAGAATTACTATAAAATGTTTACTTTTTATTAAAACCTGTATCACATTTAAATAAGCTTAATTAACCACACAAGTCATTAAGGAAAAGAGTAGAAAGAATAACTAGAAGGAAGGAATGAAGGGAGGAAGTACGGGGGATGGAAGTGATGGTTAGTGGCGTTAGAAGACAAACATTCAGAGGCGTCACGTCATCCAATTGGGAGCAACAATTTAACTTGAGAGTCATAAAGTATTTCAGTCTGATAAAACTGGCTTTGGCATTTTAGATCTGCTTTTCTAAGGTGGTAATCGCCTGGCAGTTTTGTTTAACTGCTTACTGCAGAGAACGTGATTTGGGGAATGGGAATGTTGCAAGCGAAATTAGCATCTTATAAATCAAAGGGCAAGCGGGCCGTAATTCTTAAAACTTAAATAAATTTAAGGGCTTTAATTGCCACTCTAGATCCTATTTCCATGGGTGCATTGTGCACAGCATTACTTGCACTAGTTCCATATTTCAAAAATAATTTTTCTTTTCACATAAATTAATAAGAATTGATCTTGATTGATGCAAGGCCCTTACCAGTATGAGAAATAGCTAGATTGAATTGAAGTCAAATGCAAAATATTGATATCATTATGGGGAACTTTTTAATTCGGAGATATTGAGAATTGATGTGCGACCTTCCAGTGGGAGAGTAACGTGTCAAGAAAGCAGGTTCACACTGATGTTCACCTTTGGCTTTGGAAGACGGCATTCCTAAAATGCTTTGAGTAGTTGTACTGAGTTGAAGTAGAAGAGAAAGTGTATCTTAATCTCAACAGAACAGCACGTGCTCATGCACTCGTTAATAGTTATGTGTATGAGGTGGTGGCTTAAAGTGGACACATAGGTACATATGCATTAAATAGGATGACATTCTAGACGAGAGTACCGCTTGATAACCAGTCGGATAACGGAGGATATTACCAGCCACTGCCTCTGTAGCCCACAACGCCATGCCCGAGAACCATGCACATACTCCTCTCACCCAGCACCCCGCAACTCCACTAAGACAGTCCGAGCCCCCTCACCTCCCTCGGCGGCAGATATAGAGACCCTTACATTCTTGAACTCAGAGGTATTTCGGTTATCCGCCCCCGAATCTAGACCTACCATCGCACCCACTTCGGTCGCTGCATGGTACTTTTACTTTACAACCACGTATTCTAGGCCCTTATGGAATTCGACTTTACAGACTATTACCAGTACTAATTTTCCTGTACTCTTCTCGGCGTCGTAACGTGTCCCACCACCTCAGGCCTGTTACTTCTTACACTTGAACTATAGCACAAGCCCATTGTCAAAAGTTTCATTTAATCTCTTACTCGGAGTCTTCTTAGGTAGTTAGATGGCAAATTACCCTAGTTTGCATGAATACATGGTTTTGGCTTACTCTATTTCCTGTAAGTATCTCAATTGTTTATCTTCCTCATGTGGTTGAATGAGGAGTTGTTTTATAAGTCACCGGAAAAGGCATAATAATCTCGTCACTAGGTCATTTCTTGTTTCATTTTTAGAGGTTTAGTTAAAAAGTATGAGCAATAATTCTGCTTGACAGTTGAATTGGTCGGATCTTTTTGATTTCGCTAACATTGCATTTAGAATTAATTGCTATGAGCTAAAAGATATCTAAACTACTCGAACTCTCTAGGCAATCAATTGAAATCCTGGAAGATTTATCAGACACTCCAATCAACTAAAGTGAAAAAAAATTGAAATCCCATGGCACTGCACCCGGTAAAAAAGAGCCTCATTTCAGCCTCTCAGACTTGTATTTCTGCTTGTTTACTTGCTTTCAATTTAGGTAAGTAAATATTATCAAAGTACTCCAAAGTCATACCAAGTTTACTAATTATCCATTGTCTCAAAATTAGTCTGAACAATTTCTGCAAAATTGGTCTGATAGGTGTAAAATACTAACCGTTTTTGTCTTATTTCTCATTGAATGCAAGGTAAATTAGAAAATATATATGCAACCACTGCGAAATACTCTTACGCTGGCATTTGCAATCTTTGCATGTAGTACAGTCTGAAAGAATCTCAAAGACGATCAATGTACAGGGTGTTAGTAACTGCTTAAATAGTGCTCCTTTCCAAAGTATAATCAAGAAACGAATCCAATAATGCAATGTAATAAATGGGAAAGGAATAAATGCCAAAAGGAAGTAATGAGGCAAATGTGGGCGGTGGATGATGCAAAAAACCAAGCAAACTGTGAGGCTGATTAGGGATTTTCAAAAGCAATACCAGCCTGAGACACAGAGAGTTGGTCACTCCGGTAAAACCTGTCTTGAAACATGGAAATACAGCTATTCAGTTCGTCTTTGAATGCGTTCATAAACTCGTCAGCGTTTCTTAATGCAAATTGGCTGGCAATACGACTAGATCGCTGGTGCACTCATCCACACTAACGAGGTTAACTTTTGATTTGCTGTTAAAATCGAAAGTTGCTCGTAGTAGCAATCCGGAGATATTCGCTGTCCCTGAGTAGAAGCCACCATTGGCTGTCGTCAATGCCTAAAATATATAATCAGTATGCAGAAGAACTTAAAAATTGAATCTGACTTGGGGCATTGAAATAATACAAGCAAAATTATCATCTTTCACTGACAAGCCTAAGGATTTTGTAACCCAGGAACCTTTACGTAAGCTGAGAGCCTCGAAATTTGTCACATCCATTGAGATTTTCTTCAATGAACTCTACATCACAGCACTTGCGCCATTTTCTATATTCGTGTCTCCATCGTTTGCCTTATCAACTGAAATTGAATTCGACTTCTCAAAGAAAGGGACTTACCAAACTTAGAATAAACTGTATTGAAAGCCAGTATAAAAAGGGAAGCGTGTTTTAGCCATTCACAACTTATGGGTGAGTAAGTGAGTCTATGGATTGTAGGTCTTATAAACGGCTGATCACTATTTGTGTGAACTTGAATGAAATTGGGTTCATATTATGTCTCACATATTTTCTACAAAATGGAATTTTCCAATGTTTTGGTAGCCAAAATGATATTGAAAAGTCAATGGAGTAAAGAAACTGCATAAACCTCCAAACCACAAATCATGATTTAGGGTATCCTCTTAAGGGATAAATCCCCAACTACCGGTCTTTGAAAAAAATTCTAGTTTAGCCTCACACTGCATAAACGTTACAACTGGGCAGAACCTGCCTCAGGGTAAAAAAGGAGCGAAATCATTGTTTACGAAAATGTTTTCTAACAATGTACCAAATATATTAACGGACTGCACTGTTTAAGCATGACCCGACTCCTACAAACCTCAGTTGCATAATATTATCAATGCCACTCCTTATAGCAAACATTTTCTAATATTTCAAAAATCAACGTGTGTAATGTTATATCTCTTGATCAATCCTGCATATTTAATCGAACACCATTTCAGCAAATGCGATCATGAGATCCTTTCGATCCTTTGCCCATCAAGTATATCAGTCCAACAGATGGACTAACTTTATTCATTCACACGGACGGGGTAACGAAAGGACCACTTCTAATGGCAAATGTTAACATTTGTGAATCAAATTTACGCTAAAAGATGATTCGACTGCCAACAATAAAATCTGTTTAGTTCAAGCGTTACCTAGTGCACGTTGAAATTCGCGTGGCTGAAATTTGGATGCCTAGTAAAAAATTGCACAAATATCTCTTCACACGCTGACACGAGGCACCATTTATATAAAAATGTGGTAGCTATCCAACAAATTTTATTAATTTTGCACTTAGACCGCTTTATCGTAAAAGAAAAAAAAACATTAATTTGTAAACTATACGTTTTATTATATAAAAATGTCTATAAATTATATGAATTCAGAATTTTTATATTTCAATATAAATTATGAATTGAATTTGAAATAAATCATTTCATAGAGGGTACATGGAGTGTCATCTTACTATAATTGACTCGTCATAACTCTCCTCATTTTAATCATTTATATGTGCAACTGGTAAACCATAACTAATGAGGGTGGGGCCCGGATTGATTGGACAAAATGTAGCTTGCACTGTGCTTTTGGCGTCCTCATCGGGTCTGTTTTATATGTCTTCCTGTAGTCCGCCTCGGAACATCATCGCGGTATCCAGGTAAAACGTGGAATTTTTATTCAAGCAGCCTTAGAAGTGATTTTCGAAACAGTCTAGCATTTACATTCACATTGCTCAATGATATTATTATAAAAAGCACAGACAATGTTATTTCGATTTTTTTATATACAATTTTTGGTTCACTTTCGGAAAATTAACATTCTAAAAGAAAACTAAGTCTTGATATCCACTGATATGCATTCACGTTTCCTATTGCCAAATTTAAACCGATTTCTTAATCAACTACTCCTCCAAATTTAGAAAAAGAGGGACCATAATAGATTTTAATTTTTCCAGAGGTACCGAATATATGCACAAATATATAATTTGCTTTAGGTATTAAACCCAAAGTGCAATAAGGTAGCTGCAATTATCGCAATGATAGAAAACTCACATTATAGTAGAGAAAAATATACTTCTAAATAATTATTCAATTTTACAATAAACACAGGAGCATAAATGTGGTCACTGCTGAAACAAATATCCCTGTCGTCTATAAAACCTAAACCGAACCGCGTCTAGATAAAAATTTACATCGTCTTTCTGCTTGTGTATTCGTTCTTTTTTCGAAAAAGTACTTCTTAGAAGTTTAAGGAGGACCTTGGAATCGATAGTGTAGTTTTTCGTTATATTAAAGTTTTTTTCAGGATGTATGCACTCAATGAAGACCTTTACTACTACACATAGTACCCTCCAATAAAACAGGATGTCCCATCATAGTCAATGAAAATCAAAAGAAGCGAAAAAAAGCAAATCAAATATTGCAGAACATCTTATTTAAGCATCAACAATCGAATTATGTTCAAGACGAGGAGCATTTAGACCCTAGCTAGCCAATGTTACCGCACCAATGTTGTACTCTTATTTGTCCCCAAAATCCGACATCTGCTACAACTCAGTACATTTCTTTCATGACTAAATGGTGCCTAGTATAAAGTCTCCTCCCAACTCAAAGAATCGTAATTCGCACTCCGAATGCTCCTCAAAATGAATACTTTTTAATGAAAGATAAACCTTCGGAAGCATTATGCTGATATAACAGGACAATAAAAAAGTTATTTTTGATATCCTAATTATCAAATTAAGTGCTAAAATGTGTACTTAGTCCCAATTACATTTATGGAAGAGCCTGTGCCTACTCTTAAGCGGTAAAGTGGTAATCAGAACGTAGGTTCGGACTATGCACTTCTAGCGTTCACATTACTATAAAAAGACAAGGAGTTTTATTGGTATTTAATAGGCCACCTGGGCCTACCAAAAATTTCAACCGCTGTTATGGCGATGTTCGGTGACCTGGTGCTCTGATGATCTGCCACCTTGGTCCAAAAACGAGTATTACTGCCTATTTACAAAATGACTATTTATGATAAGCAAATTATTACTTCATCGACTGGTTACATGAAAAAAACAATGTTTTTAATAAGTAGTTGCGTAGAATCAAGCGAAAAAAATCATCTAATATCCAAAGTATTATTTAAGTAGTATATAGCCTACATATGAGAACCGACAGGGAAAGTGCATCAATTTTTTATTTAAAGGTTGTTTCGGTATCATTTCAAAGTTAAAGGCGACTTCCATTACATATGTAAAAGAGGGTGCTTATGGAAAATGTATTTAGGTCAGTCTCTATTTTTATAATAAACCATTTTTGGATGCCTTCAATCGCTCACATTTGTTAGGGAAATCCACACAATAACGTGGTACTGTGATAAAAACGCCGTTGAAAATGAGTCTAGTAGACGCGTATTTGAAAGGGAAGGTGAAATCTTTGTCTTTGAGCCATTCGTCAATTGTCGAGTAATGACCACTGATTAGTCTGAATCAGTCAAATAAAGTATTCCAATCATCTTACGATGCCCAAGTGATCACCCAACCTTCTATGTTATCCTGATTAATTTGGCAGCTACAAAATCGCAACAATCTTTCAAAACATATTCCTTTTATTCTGAAAGCATATTTTTTTCCAAATAGCCATCTACGCCAGCCATGTCTTTTGAATTTCACTGATTGCATTCACCATAAGCCCATTATCTACCATTTTAATTCATCATCAGACCGGCTTTTCATCTCTAATCGCATGTCCACTGTGATATTTCCACCGACAAGTGGAGTGGAAACCCTTCCAGTCGCAGTCGCACCACAGGAGGGTTTCCCATTACTCGGTTCGATTCACGAATGTAAGCACTCGCTCAGTAGACCAAACATAGCCTCACCTGTGAAGCCATCAGAGTCTCAACTGTATTTCACATCCGATCTGCCCGATTCCCACCCGATAGACACCACAACGTCTATAACTCCATAAAGTACACTTTTGACAACTAAAGTCTCTTCCAAAAGCTGCGGACTTACTGCAACCTTGACTTCCAGACTGGCAGCCTTTTACAGTACGTGTTTACCAGGCGTTTCTTTCTGCATCTCAGATCCTACCAAAGGCTCTAGGTGGATTATTGTGGTGACAAAACAGTGGCATCGCACTTTCTGAACCTCCTCTTGGCCTGAGCGCATTCATTGAAATCTAATTGGTAGATTTGTTTACTTATAAATCAGGTCGACTGAATCCTAGCTCACCTACACACACGTATTCGCACACTCCTTCCCGCTAAATTATCCGTTACAGATGGCAATGCTCTAAATACATGTCAAATAATTTTTGTTTTACGAGAAGAGATGTAAACTGTCTATTGCTAGCTCAACTAACAGTGCTTTCGCAAAAACTGTATTATCACCAAAGTAAAGAATAATTGAGGATTTGATAACATGTCTTTTTTGTCTCCGCTTTTATAATTAAATGACTTGAATAATTATCATTCTTGAAGACACTGAATTACTTACTATCTATAATCGATGAAATTGTCTTCTTTCAGTAGATTTACCTCATTTCTTCCAGCCAACGTTTGAGTACCCAGCCTTGTAATAAACACACAACATCACACACTGGCAGTAGACGGTCGAGTACACATGTATCCTCTGGTAGTGGGGCTATCTTAATCGGGCTTGTAAATCCATGTTGGAGGAATTTCTAATTGCAGCCTTTCTGCCTTGCTTTTTATAAGTCGCCATTTAAACAAATAATCCAGTTTCCATTTTGGTGCTGGAAACGTTGTCGAACAATAGCGGTAAGAAACGAAACGCTTCAAGAGACTCTCAATGGAGGCTCTTAGCCATATTTTTCAATTTCACCTTTTTCATTGAATAAAACACGAATTTTATTCGGTATTTTCTTGCTCATCCTGAAATGAAGCATGCATTGTCACATCGTGTGGGTGAATTTTGGAAGTTGTTATGTTTTATCTCTTCAGTCGTGAAATTATTATTTTTATAATCTATTGCAATTATTGGGACCCAATGGAACGTAATGTTTTAAAAAATACTCAAAAATTTCCATGGCTTACTTTAACAGCTACTAGACATTTTCGCGGTTGTTCTATCAGCCATTTCCGCCTTCAGTTTGAGCTGTTGCAAGCCCGATGCCATGGAAGCGACTTTTACTGGATTACTTATGGCAGAAGCCGTAAAGTGCTCATGGAATCAATTGTGCAGTCTGGTGTTAAGCTAAGCATTTAAGCTGCCTGATCTTCCAGTATTAACACCATACAGTAAAGTTAACAAAACCCTTCTGCAATTTTCACCTTTCACTTTGCTAACCAAATCAACTATACGGATTCTTTATCAAAGCAGTCATTGATGACATTAATCTTAATTTATACAATGAGTGAATATCTACCTAATAATTTTTCAAGGTATTTTTTGATAGTAAAATTTATCATTTAGAATTTAATGCAAACATAATTATCACAGTATTTTAAAGCTTCCTTCTACTTTAATTACGATTTTTAAACCCTTCGATTTTCTAATAATGTATATAATTATTTTAGATTTTTAATAATGTATAATATGAAAAGCCAATCCTTGGAGATGTTCCTATATTTTGATGTGAATTGTAGCATTTGTCAAATGGAACTTTTCAACATTTGACAATTTTTAACTAACTGAGCCTTAGGTTTACTGGTGAAATAATCTTATCGTGATGAAACTTTTAGCAGCGTTTAAGACGCTTATCATGGAGCTATCTTTAAAAGCATAAAAGCGCTGGTCTTCTCAGTTGGTGTAAAATGCTAACATTCCAATGAAAATGATGGACTGAAACAACAATGTCTTTAACACATCTTGCTACCAACACAAATATGGTTATTAAGTTGGATTTCAAAAAAAAATCAGTTTGAGATATCTAGAGCATTGAATGAAAATAAATACTCCTATTTATTAGATGCTGCTGCTTCGCAAACTTCATTGTAATCGTTTCATAAAAGACTAGATTCTCGATGATGCCACACAAAAGTTCACAACGCTGCATTAGGGAATTTGTGTTTGTTTTTGAGATTTCAGATGTATCAAGATCAAGTTCATGGATGAAACAACTGATCTCTAAGGCGCATCCTAAAGCTAGAGATGCTGTGTATTTCTTACCAGGCCTCGTATTGCCCTATATCAAATAAGTGTGGCTGAAGTTTTATAAAGCTGCTATGTATATTTCTTCGCAGTAGCGAAGATACACACGGTACAGAACAACTCTGGAGCACACCCAAATGACAGATAATGCTCCATTCATTCACTCTTTAGTGAAATGGAAGCCCTGCTTCTAAATAAGCATGTTCTAAAATAAATCTGGAACTGCCTATATAGTAGTAAAACCGAAATTGTATTATGGTGAGCAAAACGCTTGAATTTTAAAAGACTTTTGCTTAAGGCTGAAGGTGTAAAATCATTGTTTATTCTCATGCATGTGTGCACTAGCTTTAATCGATTAGGTGACATATATGAGGATATAGTGGGACAGATCATCGATGGATACATTAGTGAACTCGAAACTCATGAAACATATCTGTTCGTATTACCTTCTCGCCTCCAGTTTCGTAGATAATGTATTCACCATTTCTGCACCGACATTAATTTCCACAACGGGCTCAACAATTTTGAAATAAACAAGTTTGATAAAGACTTAGGAAATCGATGGAAAAGGTTTGTGATGTGTGGATATTAGCTAACAATGTATGGGCGGTAAACTTGATGAGAAAGTGCTTGCCATTGTCTCAGGGAGAGCTGAAAAACATCTTATTAAATTTACACTTTATTCAGTGGTGCTAGTTCTGTATAGCGAAGAGCTATGTGCTTATGTGGAAACGCTAACCAACTGACTTGTTGCTTTATAAGTCTTTTTTGACAAATAAGCACTTTTGGTGATTCATGTAATCAATTAATTTAATGTCTAGTGTGAAGCATGCGATTGAACACGTTGCACCATGCCAAATCAACTTCGTTGACTGAGAGAAATGGAATAAGTTAAGTAAAACCTTGGTGAATAAGCCTCACTTACCGATCAAAATGTATGCATCTACCTGTGCACTTGCTTTTTAGAGAAGCAGCAAGATAACAATAGCTATGACTTCCAACAGCTGCGTGATGTTTATAAGCTAAATAGCCAAGTCACGCTTCCGGAATCAAATTCTTACCTGATGTGTCGGGTTTGGAGATTTCCGCACCTTGTCTTGCATTAAAATCCGTATAAAATCGTAAAGTCATATTTGGTGACATCTGGTATTAATGTCAACGACTTTCACAGCAACCCTAGGATTTTCACAGTTCAGATAATACCATCTATAACGATTTCTTACTCAGGAGCGTTCAAAATCTGATCAGTGGAGTCTTTTTGTCATTCCTTTCCAAATTTGTGAAAATGATTTTAAACCATAATGACTTAAGCAGTGCATTATACAAGGGGTGCATTTAATGTCTTATAGTCTGACAGCACAACAATTAAAAAAATCTGTTTCCCAGCAGGCACCACATTTACCTTACTATGTACAGTAATATTCTCTCAATAATGGTTCATCTAATTATGTTTAAAATATTTAAAAAAAATGATGTAGCCCTTTCTTTGCCTCTAAATTATAAGACATTCTTTTCTGTGTCTATGAAGAGGTCAGCTACTCGTAAATTTTGTTTGGTAACTATCCCTTATGTGATTAAGGGTACCGATAACTTAACCACTGAGATTTGTTTCAAAACTCGCGGTCTTAGAGCGACTTAGAAAAAGATAGTACAACCGCACTATTAGGAGCGACCTGCAAGTTGTCCCCTAATTCAAGTAGAACTACTACATATACATGCTGACTACTATGACAATCCATTAAAAAACCTAACGGACAACACCTCAAGCGACCTCTTATAGGCATTGCCCGGTAAGGCAACACTAGATTAATCATTACAGGCTTTCACAGGGCTACCGAAAATGGTCTAGTATTATTCAGCCACCGTTGGACTCCAGCAGTTTAGCTAAACCCAAGCCTATCCGACAGAAATCTACATATTTACTTTGGTACACCGCCATCAAAAATTGCAACAAAATCGCAACGTTCATCCCTATGTAAGAAGTTCTTCGCTAAATATTTAGGCCTATGCAGTGATTTTTACCAACAACCTACAATATCGACTGATCTCTTCCCCTGAAGAAAAACGGCTATGTACCTCTAATTTTAACTCAGTCGTGCATTAACCCAGGCTTTGTTTGCAAAATTCGAACACTCTTGTCTCTTGATACTAAGGTATGAAATTTTCGAAAATTTGACGACTAGATACTTATTTGGCTGGAGGAACTGCAAACGTATTCTGTCTTTATCACTCACCCATTGCTACTTGGTGGACCTTTGTTCATTTGAAAGCCCAAATTATAACAAGAGAGAACCAGAACAGAAAAAAAGTAACGTTTTAAATAGGATATTCGTTGTCACTTCAAAGAGGTTCCTAAATGGAGTCGCCGCTGTCAGATGAGGTTAAATGCTCGTTGAGATATGGTATTTGGCGTGCAAATATACCACCGAGAGTAAGATTTTGTTACCATGATTGCGTCTCAGCGGGTTCCGGAAATTCCGTATAACCGTGCTTACCCACTGCTCAGCAACCGCTAGAGTTAAAACGTGTCCCATATTTACGAGGCGAGACCACAAAAGACTCTAATTAGAAGGCCTACCGAACGACGAAAGAGGCGAGTCATTTGGGTTGACAAGGCCCTGTCGCAACGTGCGCACAGCTCATGGGATTGTCACTTATTTGGCCCAGTACATCCTTCTAATGAGTTAAACCGACTCCTTTGTATTTGTAGAATGACAAGCATCATCATAACACTGCAATTAAGGGGAAATGGCTAATTCTGGTGTACGTAGTCATTCATAATTAGTGTAAACACCTCCATTCGTGTAGCACCTCAATTGGGACTGATTTTCAAAACAAAGAGACAGAAGTGATCCAGGTAATATTTTTCAAGATTAATAAGGATTGACGTCCACAGTCTCCTGTTGGCAAGGTACAGCTCTTTCCATTATCAGATCCAAGTTTCACTATCGGCGTCTTCTTAGTATTGAACTGATCCTCCTCGATCCGAAGCCCCCCGACAACAGTTTAGCAAATCAGTTTCTGAAAGTCTCATTTGTCTGAAGGGTAATTATCATTGGCGGAGGAGATCTTCCTCCTTACGTTGGATGCGTAGTACTGCGATAAGCCTCAATGGAATGATGCAGAACCTCACCGCTAATTCCTTCCCAATTTAAAATCGTATAGAGCCAGTTTCGGAGTATCGTCAGACCGACAAACTGAACTGTTGGATTGTGGTGTACGCAACTTTTTATTAGTCATTTGGTGCAAAATTGTTCAAACTACGCCATCTGAATTTGAGGCGACTGCAACGTAGTAATAAAGTTCATATGCTAGACATTAGAAGCTTAATGGATATATTGACACAAAATCTCTGCCACAGCAGTGCCATTGATCAAAGCATGAATATTATTAACAAATGGAACCTATTCGAGTTACCACGGAATTTTATTGATCTAGCAGATATTACCGAGTTTAGCCAATTCAACTGTGATGCTTCCTCCCTGAAGAGTATATTTATATCCCGTAATCACAGCATGAAGATCATAGATCACGTTCACGGATTGTCATACCCAATACTCCTTTAAAAGCCCAGCACTTAATCTGAAGAAGCTTCCAACATAATGGTCGCCACTTGACCACATCTTCTAAGCCAGCAGAGTTCTCAACCATACCCGAACGCTTCTCACTCTGTCTTCTCCACAGTATCTGCCTGATCTCGCGCATATATCCCATAACACTTATCACCGCATAGACTATCCTTTGTTACTGCAAATTTCTACTAAACCTCACCTTTAATTAGCAAATCATTTAATATAAACACTTTATTTATTCAGCCCATAATCATGTTCAGTAATCACCCAACCTTTGACAAAATGAACATAAGCGAATAAACGGATTACGCTTTGTATGTTTGCATTATATGTATAAGTTTTGGCGACCCGATAAATACATCGCACTCTTAGTCAAAATACTTGAATCCCCATGGGTTGATTGCACTGACCCTGTTTAGCGAAAAATCTGGTTATTCATATCTTAACACAACTAAAAATACGCATCATTCACAATCACTACTATACCAACGTCTTCTCTTCGTTTTCCAGTTTCGGGACATCATTTTATATGTGATAGTAGATATAACTAGATTGGGAACCTAAAAGTAACTAAAAGGGCTTCCATTTTAAATGAATCTATTTCATCAACAGAAGCGAAATTGTTTTCAAAATTGAATGGCATATTTAGAGGAATCAGTGAATGTTCTTTTATGTAAGGTAAATATCAGTGAAATATTTGATACTTTGAATTTGATCCTTGACTTTCATGGGAAATGGTAAGAAAAAGTCAACTAGTTAGTTTTATTAATATTTGTAAGATTCTTAGGCAATAGTATTCAGGGTTGTTTAAACAGAGTTTTTGTTTCAGGCACGAGTATCAGCTTAATCCTACCATCGATGTTACTGACTACTATCCAAATCAATTTATGAAAATTCGTATTTACATTTTCTTTAATCTTAACTCGCATGGACTCAGAGAAAACAGTCCTTGGTGAAAAAAAAAGATGTCACGGTCCTTCTAATTTAGTATCAAAAGATAAGGCGAAATAACCCCCGTTCCCACGACGTATAAAAGAAGTATGGGTCCGTTTAGATATACCGAAAAATCTTTCATTCAATATTGAAAAGCAACCTTGATGAAAAATCAAATAGATGTGTTTCATAGACATAGATTTATGGGAACACCTCAGTGAAAAGATTTGCAACATCATTGAGAGAAACGAAAGCCTTGACGTTTATTACACAAGCCCAATTATCTTTTAAGAGTTGCAACATCGAGCCAAGGGAGATTAATTTATATTGATTGTGAATTTTTTTGTTCACATTCGAAGGTTTTCACATAAATTATATTGAGGGTGAGTATTAATGAATCTGCAATAATCAGACATCTTATTAACTATTTAACTCAAAATAATAGTCTACAATTGTTATGCGAGTTCCAATTCAAAAGATGCTAGCAATAACTGTTAAAACCTATTGCATAACGTCTAAATGCGTACCCAACTATTTTTGGCATACGAATTTGGGAAACCTTTTTGCGATTCTGTTGATTTAGGTGCTTGAAATGTAAAAAAAATTGTGAGGTTTATTTGTTATGCATACCACATTTTATAATTGGGAAATGCTGCGAAGTTTTCTTACAATTAAATATCTCGATTTTGGTATTACGAGCTATTGTACGAGCTGTAGACTTGTAGAGAGAGGTGTTGTGGGTGCATGCTAAGGGAAAAGCTCACTGAGCAGTAGTTGACATAGCTTGATGACCTCAACTACATATAAGTCTTTTGATTCCATATGATTTTATCGTTCACTACGTAGACACTGACAAAAATTATAATACGATATTTGGAATTATTAATTAAATTCATTCAAATTAAAAATTTAGAAATGCAATTGCGAAATGATTGCTGTAGGTAATTTACTATCTGACGCATTTAATTTCATGGCTTAAATAAGTGCAAATGAAAAAAAAATTCGAAACTTCCCAAGCGTTACCAAGCACGTGTTATTTCTCCTTTTAATTACTGCATTATTTTGGAGCTCTTGGTTATACCAATTATGCAAATTTCAGAAAGATATGAAAGGTCTATCTAGGTCAAATTTAATCAAGAAATTATATAATAAGATCAACTTATTTTTAGTATACAGAATACGAAGAATATAGTCCATTAATGCCCCATTTTCAAACAATCTAATTAGTTAAATGTGCTGAATTTACACTTTCAATTGTGATAAGTTAGAATAGAGATAAACAGGTGGGATTGGTGGTCACAATACTTCTAGAATTACAATAGATTTGTTACATGTCCTATTCAACATTTTCTTTCATTTTTCTAATTACCCTCTATCATGAATAACGTCTCAAAATTGCTCTTTTTATAACACTGAACTTACTCTTTTGTGGAAAAACACTTTTAGATTTTGTTCTACTAAATCGAGATTTTAACTTCCAGAAAATGGTTACTGAACATCATTTTCAGTTTTTCAGGCAGCCAGATCAAGATAAAGACAATGTTCTTGAGAACATTCTTCTAAATATTGGTCAAGGGTATGATAATTATGAATTCCGATCACTTTTATTAAAATGTCCATTTAATATCTCTCCTCCCTCGGCCGCAGATATGGAGACTCTTACATCCTTGAACCCAGAGGCATCTCGGTAATCCACCTCAGAATCTACACCAACCATCGTACCAATTTTAAAAGAGCAAGGTGATTTTGCTTTGCAACGACTTATTTTAGACTCTTAGGCAATTTGACTTTACAGCTTATTACCTGTACTACGTATCCGGTACTCTCCCCGGAGTCGTAACCTGTACCACCACCTCAGGGCTGTTCCTTCTCACAGTTGAATCGGTGTTTGCTGGGAGCGAATGTTGCAGCCTACTTCCTTGTCAACTTTAAGGGGAAGGGTGCGGGGCGGTGTGTGCATTTTGGGAAAGTTTGCTTTCCTGCCCTCATTAACAGAGCTATACCAGCCCGAGACTCAGAGAGTTGGTCACTCTGGTTAAAGCTGTGTTGACACATGGGAATGCAGCTATTCAGATGGTCTTTGAATGCGTTTATAAACTCGTCAGCGTTTCTAAATGGGAAATCGGCTGGCACTGCGACGGGGTCGCTGGTGCACTCATTCACACGAACGAGGTTAACTTTTCCATGTTTGTTAAAAGCGAATGTGGCTCGTAGTAGCAATCCGGCGATATTCACTGTCGCTGAGTAAAAGTAATCGTAATCTGGCGCGAATGCCTGAAATATATAATCAGTATGTAGAAGAACTTACAAAATGGAACGAGACTTGGGGCATTGAAATATTGCAATCGAAATTATCATTTTCCACTGTCAAGCGTGAGCATGTTGTTACCCAGGAGCACTTACATAAGCTCAGAGCCTTGAAATTTGTCATTTCCGTTGAAATTTCCTTCAGCGCGCTGTACATCGCAGCACTTGCTCCATTTTCCATATTCGTGTCTCCATCGTTTGCCTCATCATCTGAACCTGAATTGGACTTCTAGAAGAAAGGAACTTACCAAAAGTCGAAAAAGCTGTGCTGAAAGCCAGTAGAATAAGGAAGTGCGTTTTAGTCATTTATAACTTATTAGTGAATGATTAAGTGAGTGTCTTTGGATTGCAGGCCTTATATACTGCTGTTCATTGTTTACGTGTACTTGCAAGAAAGTGGGTTCCTATTGTGTCTCACATATTTTTCTGCAGAAAGGAATTTTCAAATGTTTTGGTGGCTCAAATGATATAGAAAAGTCAATAGAGTAAACAAACTGCAAAAACGACATCTCTACATATTCTGAGTTAAGGAATCCACAACTACCAACTACCCGTCTTTGAGAAAATTTTAGCTTAGCCATACACTACACGAACATTAAAACTGAACAGAACCTGTCCCAGAGTAATAAAGGAACGAAATCAATGTTTACAAGAATATTTTCTAATAATGTATCAACTGTGCTAGCAACTCTGAATCAAAACGGAGTTTGTTTCTGCTTATCTCAAATGTGTCTTATTCGAACATACCAGTGATTTGATCCCGAAATAAATGCCAGATGAATGAATTTTTGCAATATCAAACAATTCTTGTGTTCTGTGCACCAGTATAAAAATGAATTCAGGTTAAGCTGCATTACGTATTAACTCAACTTAGCTACTGATAGTATCTTCAATGGAAGATATCGGTTTTGTATTAATCAATGCCTATTTTTACACAAATCCGCCCAGTTTTATTGGCTCCTCTTGGTAGAATGTTGATTAATGGGCTCGTCCGTATTTTATAAACTCAAAATTCGAGAAAAAAGGAAAGCTTTAGGAATCTTGAAAGGTGCTGACGATCGCACTGATCGCTTCAATTTTCTGATACAAATATATGTATTTATATATATATAAGACTGAAATTCCGCTACTCACACATGGTCCATAGCACTTTTTCAAGAAAGCAAATTGCATTTTTGATGGTCATAAACACTAGGTTGCATATTGCGTGCCTTTTAAAATGTTTTTAGCCATTATAAGGAATAGGTATATACGTGCTTTGTAAAGCACTGTAGGAGAGATAAAAAAGCGAGGAATCGAGAAAAGTTTCCATTGAACTAAGGCAATATAGGAACTGGATGGCTGTAGTTGAGTTTATGTAAGCCTTGGCACGCTTTGGCAGTTTTGGGCTCAAACCATTAATATCTATATAAGCCTGCTCAAACGTCTTAGAGAAAGAGGAAATTACACTGAAACCACTATAAGAAAATAAAATTTAAATCGATTAGTCAATGAAAACTGAATTTTTCAATGCTTAACAGGATTTTATCAAGCCAGGAGTGCATTTCTTTCAATTAAATACTTTCGATGTGTTTCACACTTACGCTTCAAGTTTCAGCCATATTTTTTGAACGAATTTGCCATTTATTGGTACTCAAAAACATAGAGCATATTTGTCACCTTTAAATAACAAAGCTAAACATGACTATATTCATCAAAATTAAAAGAGTTGACAGTAGCTACTGTAACAAAAGTAATGGCAAAATGTTAGGAACGCATTCGGTTGCTATCTTACAGACTAAATTAGACACTTCAGGTAAAAGTCGATAGACGTAGCTACGTAGCCGGCTCTGACATTACGATTACATCAGTATTTCCACGGAAAGGCCCTGAATAGCAAAGCCCGGTGCCATAAACATCAGTGTTTTCAGTGCTTTTGACAATATACACTTTAACAGGTTTTTACTGAAATTTCGTACTCTATTCTGCGAATTCTTAACATACAGAGACAGATCCCACTCGGTAGGCACTGGACCAAAAATTGTCACAGATTTGCGCTAGAAAATCCTAGTCAACTTTCCAAAATCACGCATCCTTAAGAAAAAATTGTTCAAGTGCAGTTAAGTTAGTAGTACTCTTCTGTCATAGCATGATGGTCAGTTAATGTCGAACATTAAACAACCCAACTACTTTGCAGCCTGTCATGCTGTAGAGGATTGCTGTATCCTGCATCGTATTCAGTCTGGCCAACTCCAAGAGTGGAATTTGAAATCCTATTTGTTTGATATGACTGTGTGTGCATCTCTCGAAAGGTGGAGTACGACCACCACGAACTTTTACTAAAGGAAAGTATATTTGCGTTCCTTAATGGTTGTTTCTTATTTCACTTTGCTAGACCCTTTAGATGCCTTCATATGAATTCAAGTATAGGAAGATCCCTGTTAGTTAGTAACTATGAGTTCTAATAAGAACATGTCGAAACTACTCTCTGATGTTGCAATAACCACACAGGTTTTTTGACATATGGTAGACACCATGAGAGCAATGTTACCCAGCCACTAGAGCTCACGGACAGTTCAAATCAGATACATATCGTTCATTCTTAACCTAATGGAAGCAACAGAACCTTAAATTTAGTGCTACTATCCGCCGTCGAGATCTACAAAAAGAAAGGCAATTTAAAGAAATTCCAGTTTAGTCAACGGTTTCTAAGGTTCCTTGAAAAACAGTCACATTTACTGTTTAAGATGGGGTCAAATATGTAACAAATAATGGAACCTAGTGGGCAAAAGGCTGTGCCACTGATCTTTAAGATTTTTTTTTAAATTTTATGTTGTAATGGTATGATTTATTGTATTCAACTTTAAATTTTGCATTAGTTGATAAACAAGTATACAATTTTGTACATACTCTAAATTGCCTATTTTGCAAATGTAGTATAAAAAATTTGCTATTTATTATAAAGGAACAACTTTTGCAAATTACACCATTTATTTTCAAATCTCATAGTCGACAGAACTTTCTAATTTTTAAGTACATTACACATTTAACCAAAGGAACTGGGTTTTCAATCTGTAGTGTTTTCCATGGTCTCATTCTCACCTGTCCAGTTGCACGATTCCAATGAGGAGGTCACGTTCAGCCCCAGAGGTCAGATGAGGAGTTTTGCATGTCCCTGATATTCCGTGGCTAGCAGTAATCCCGAAAATGTTTTTCCAAATAATAAATTTCTCGCTTTATTAATCCACATAAACTCGATAAGGTGTTTACAGGTTTCATATGAGCACAGGGAATATTCATGAAGCTTAAGTCTATCAGTACTGTAAGTACTCATTAAGACCTGGGAATTAATTAAAACTAGCTAGGATCGAGTTGTCACAATTAGTAAAACCATGCTTATTGAGATATTCATGCATATCTCTCACTTCAAAACCATCTGAACAATACTTTTTAATCGGAATTCTTTTGACACTTATGTTCGAGGTTTTGCACTTCCAATGTTAAAAAATATATTCTAATTAATCATGTTCATTTTATAGAAATAAATTATAAGCAAGAAAATAAAGAAGTGACGTAAAAAAATTTAATTACAAAATTGTTTAGACTTCATATGCTGGACTGAATGAATGTCGAAGGATGGAATATCATTTATTGAGACAAGAGTCGTCAGTTTAGACAACAATTTATTGCTCCAATTTCGCCTAAGAAATCCCTTCTGACCAAAATTGTTTACACATCTGGCCCGACTGTATAAACTTAAATAAAACAAAGAAGCTGTTCTTAAAATTTACAATAGCAATGTTTGTTAAACAAACAATCTACTTTATTGCGATATTCAGTTTGAAGTTACAAAGCATCCAATAGAGTCAAGTCACTGAGTTTTGAGCGCTACCTCCAATGAACGGTACGTCCTTCAAATCCGTCGAAACAAAACCAGACTCTCATGGAAATAACTTCCAGCATACGCAGAATCTGTAACATTTTTCTAAAAAATGATCATGCATGTTGATTTTGCAAATGTACAATTCGTCTATTTTAGTAGCCTTACATGTTGGATGAGTCGAGACATCGACGAAAATATTCTGTCCAACCATCGTCCTTTGGGCGAAAATATTAACGGCACCTTCTTCAACTAGTTTCATAAGAGTGGCTTCTTCATCTTCTGACACTTGGAAAGTGTTTAATAAATATAGTTGTTTTAAGAGCAATAATCATGTGTATATAATTAATATACTGACTCCATGGAACACGATGGCAAATAAAACTGTGATCACCAGAGGCATTTCAATTCTTGAATTTGCTTCCTGCAACCTGATAAGCATAAGGGATATGAATATACTTGAGCTAAAGGAATGCATGTCTAAAATTTACCGCCTAATGAAGATAACAACTAGCTAATGGAAACTCGAATTATTCAATGAAACCTGCGTAGGATCCTAAAGATATGTGGAATCGTTTTGGTCCGTATTCTTGAATCATTTGTTTGACTCTGCTGATAAACCCGTATTTGAGTTTTCTAAATAAATTTTCAATTTTTGCAGGCTTAAATGAACATAAATTCGGGAGAGACTGAGATGCAATACTGAACAATATCTTTGGTCTTGGAAACGAATCCTTGATGCCTTGCAGACCATTGTTAAAACCCTATAAAACAAATTTTTCAGAGCTGTTTTCTGCTTTTATAAGGATTTTTATGAAACGATATAAAGAGAGATTACGGATTTTGAGCAAATATGCATTGTATCCAATACATGGATATTAAATACATTTTACAATGATACTAGCATATCAACCAGCCGTTCGTCAAAGTTAAGAATTTAAATAAGTTGATAATGTTAATCACAAATAATTCTATTTTACATGATTCCTTCACACTAATTTCGGCATGAAGGTTGGAACTGCTTTTGTCTAGATTATCTATAATTGAAATAGCGACTTTCGTTTTTTTGGTATCACATTTTATCTGTGATGCTAAATAGAACAATTGGGCATAAGCGACGGGTTATAATGTAATGACAATTAACTTCAGCTGAATTCGAATTCACCTTATGAGGTTCCACTTCTAGAAGAATATCACAGGTCTTCTTGTTTAAAGGATTTCTCGAAGTCGTTTCCGTCTTGCAATGGCCTCAATTATATTTAATTCTGTACGAGTTCCTTCTTCAAGTCCCTCTGGCCCATTTGACGGACTTGAATTAATTGTGATTATACTACCTAATTAGATAGGCCGTGGATATGGCTTCGATTTTGTCGTCGAATCAGTCAGTCATTCCAACGGTGGAAAGATTGGCGATGGACACCTCGGAGATAGCAGTCTTTGTTATAGAAAGATGTCACAGTCTCTCTAACCCAGTATCAAAAGATAAGGCGAAATAGCCCCATTCTCACGACATATAAAGTAGCCCGAGTTTGTTTGAATAAAAAGAAAAAAATTCATATAACATTGAAAAGTAACTTAGATGAGAAATTAAGTAGATGTGCTTTGCAGACGTGGAATTATAAGAATATGAAGCGCAATATTTTATAGAATGTGAGTATGAACATTGGCGTAACTCAACGAAGTCCCTACGATATTTCGGTTCGAGAAACAATGGGAAATTCCAACCTTTCAACAATCCAAAAATCTATAATGAATAATTTGGCAGCAGCACAGAGACAGATGAGGGTTCTACTGCATTTGCTAAGTTACAATATCCTATAACAAGTTTTAGATGCACGAGCAACTTTTCTGTAGCGGACACGTTTTTCTGAAGGGCATAGTACAGGTGAATAAGTTCATAGGAAGAGAAGTTCAAATGAGGCGTCCGTAACTCAGTGTTGGCGGAAGCTAATTCCGGGACTCTGAGATGTCATAAACTCATGTATAGAAAAAGAAATCAGTTTAGTGTCTCTTGTTTTCCGTGGTTCTGAAGTTTCCATGACTTTATTTGTTCTTAATTCGATGCAAGTGAAATTGTATTGCATGGTCACGAGTTTCATCCCTCTCCTTGACTCAAAATTGTCCTCATAGATGAGTCGATTTCCCCGCAGACTGTCTCTGAAACAAGAAGCCTAGCGAGTAGAACATCAATGAAACATCCCATCCTTTTGAGTAATGCAACAATTCAATTAAAGTTCCGCACGCATCACGTCCGCATCGCATGAATAAACCCCATCGATTGCATTTAATAAAAAAACATTCTAGATAGTAAATTTGCTAGAGTGGTTTGCGTGGGTTGGAATTTTAGTAATTCCCATATTTTGGGACCTTTTCAGAAGAGATTGTATGAATCTAACGTGAAGTGAATGTGATATCAAGATTTTTCGAGTTTGTTTAAAAGAGATGGGAAACCTTCTGCTATAATGGCCTTTTAAAACACCATATTGAGAAGATTAGCGGCATCACTGGGAGTAACGATAGCTTTGACGTTTTTTCATTTTCCTAACTATCTTTAAAGTGTTGGCACGTCCAGCCAATCGAATTTCTTTATTATTTGAAGGTTTCTACTTAAATTTTATTAAGGGTGAGTATTTATGCATCAGCAACATTCTGACATTTTACTATATGTATAATTCAAGTTCCAAATCAAAAGGAGTTATCAATAACTGTTGGGACATTAAATAACGTCCAAATGAGTACCCAGCTATTTTTACCTACGAATTTGGAAATCCTTTTTGTAATTCTGCTGATTTAGGTGCAAGAAACGTCGCAAATTTCTGAGGCTTATTTGTCATGAATACTAAATTTTATAACTATGAATTGTTGCCAAGTTTCCTTACATTGGATTATACTGATTTTGGTTTTACCAAGTTATTGTTCAAGCTGTGGACTTTTAGTGAGTGGGGTTGTGGGTGCATGCTAAACGAAAAGCTCACTAGTCCTTTTTTGCAACGTACTGCACAATGAGAAGTAGTTGACATTGCTTGATGACTCTCAATGCATTTAAGTCATATGATTCCATGTGATTTAATTGTTCATTACGTAGACTATGAAATTATTGTAATATGATATTTGCATTTATTAATTGAATTCCATTTAAACTGACATACTAATCAAAAAGTCGGTGTATTAGGCTTTCGTGAACCACAAAAGCCCAAACAGTTTCAGGTGAGTCAGGCTCAATTGCCTGCCAACTAGTAAGTAAAGACACTCTCTCTTCACTTGCCGTCCACAATTTCAGACGCAGCCCTACAAGACCTACTCATGTAATCATTTTGACTTGCCAAAACGCCATCTCTTTCATCGGTCTCACTGGCGTCGCTGAGTCAATTCTAGGATAAGTATAGCAAAATTTATCAAAAGGGGTTTATTATGCTCTTAAACCAAGCTCAAAAACATCTATAAGCGTGTGAATTTTGTGTCAAAGTTGTAATTTTCCCAGGCAAAAATTCCTTATAACAAGACTGTTATTTTCATCACGTCCGACAACTTAATGCCCAACAACCAATTCACCACGGTTTTCAAGGTAGGTCTTGGAAGATCGCATTTTCCCGAGGTTTATAAAAAGCCGAATACAGGACAGAGCTGAAATCCCATTACGTGATGGATAATGATTCAATTGATATTTGAATACAAAAGTACTTCTAACCACAAAATATTAGTCTATTGCGCTGTGTAATTCTCGATTACAGACGACATTCATTCCAAATGTGCCTACGTAAACAGCCTAAGCACCCATTCCAGCCCAAACCATAGTGAGTGTGTAGTCACCACAGCGAGCTTAAAAGGCAGTTGGGTAATTTCACCTGCAAGGCTGGAGTATGCTTAGCTTTTATAGTATACGTAAAGTAGTTTAGTTTTGCCTTTTTCTGCTCATCTTTGAATTTTTACATAGAAAAACTCATAAATTTGGCAATATGCGTAAATTTACCGGATTTCCTTTTTAATGAAATTAACCAGAATCATTACTGAAAAAGAATGACGTCTCGAGATTGTAAATTTTTTGATAGAAATTGGCGAAATTTTAAAAATTCTGTTTTATTGCATCTATTCCAGCTTACAAAAGGCGTGCGTCAGTTAGCAGATGACCTCCAGTGGTCATTACAAAATCATATACAAATTTTTTGCAACGCTTTTTAAAAAAATTATTAAATCACTGTTGAAACCTTGACCTATTTTATTGTAATGCCAGTCCCACAGCATCTTGAAATCGGAGTGAAACACCAAGAAAGTGTTCCATAAACCCATAATATGACTTATTCGATGAATGTCGCATGGTGTCCACTTCTTTCAATTTGGAGTAATTTTCGATCACTATTGAATTCTAAATTGCGGCTTCAACTTCTTCAGATAAATCACATACCCAAGAATTCATCGAATGAATTTTCTGAGTTGGGATTATCATTTCACTTGATTTTTAACTTGCCTAACATTCTTAAAGTAGTTTGTTGATGCAGAAACTATGAAGAAAATGGAACGTTTTCAAAATTGATTTTCGAGTTATGCAGTGGGACAATGGTGTCTAGGGTTGCCAGTTACGCTAATTCAACTTGAATCATTCGCATCCTTTTATTTAAGATAACAATGATACCTGGAACTATGGCACTCCCTCAATAGATATTACAGTGTATTTAACGTTTCACTCTCGAAAACCACCAAAAATACTGCTAATAAGTGTATTGCAATGCAAATGGAATAAATTCAGCAGTTTTAAGGCAAACTGATGGGGATAACACAATACTCGCCTACCACAACTCTCTATATGTGAATAAATGAGATATGGAAAACTGGAACAAAGCGAAGAAGAAGATATTAAACAAGAAGTACTTTAAAAATGACAAAACATTTAAAAAGAATACATGTGTAACAAATTAAGACATAAGCTCATATTTGCAAAAATTTCAAAAATGCAATTGCGAAATGATTGCTGTAGGTAATTTGCTATGTGACGCATTTGATTCCATGGTTCCAATGAGTGCAAATAAAATATTTCGGAAATTTCCCGACCTACTGTTAAACGACGTTACCCAGCTCTTGATATTTCGCCTTTTCCATATTTTGGAGCTCTTGGTTTTACGAATTATGCTAATTGGAGAAAGATATGATAGGAATAATTAGGACAAATTTAATCACGAAATTATAAAATAGGGAAAAATTATTTGTAGTTTTCAAAATACGAGGAATATAGTCTATTAATGCCAGATTCTCTAACTATCTTCTTGGTGAGATGTGGTGCCTTTGAAGTTTCAATTGCGATAAGTGTGAATACAGATGACCAGGTGGGATTGCTTTTAGAATCACAATAGATTTTGTTGCATGCCATGTCCAAAATTCCCTTTCATTTTCTTTATTGTCCTTTATCATAATTAATTTAAGAAAATTTTTATAACGCTACATTACTTTTTTGTGGGAGAGCCCTTTCAAACTCTGTTCTAAAAAATCAAGATTTTAATTTCTAGAAAGTGGTTGCTGAGCATCATTTTCAGTTTTTCAGGCAACCAAATCAAGAAAATGATAATGTACTTCTGAACATTTTTTTCTAAATATTGGCCAAGAATATGGTAATTGTGAATTCCAATTACAATGGGACCTAGGTTGCTATTCGAAGGCACAAGCTAGATTAATGCCGCTTTTTATCAGCTCATTGAAGAAATCATAGGTACTTGGTAAACGCAAATCTTTCCAGTGTTGGAATGACTGACTGATTCGACGACAAAATGGAAGCCATTTGTCCACGATATATCTATTTGGGCTGTATAATCACGATCAAGTTCATGTCCCTTAGATAGGGCCTTGACGACTTGTAGAAGGGGTTCCTAGATCATTAAGAGTTATTGAGGCCATTTCAAGACAGAAACTACTTAAAGAACTCCTTTAAACAAGAAGATCTGTGATATCCTACTAGAAGTGGGACCTCATAAGGGTGAATTCAAAATTTGCTATTTCATGTATAGGTTTGCTAGGCGAAATTATTTCTAACATTCATGCCTAAATTAATTTGAAGGAGCCATGTAAAGTAGAATCATTTGTGATTAACTTTATCAGTGGAAGGTGTCTTAACTTATTTTAATTTTTAATTTTGACGAACTGCTGGTTGATATTCTAGCATTGTTACAAAACGCATTCGCTCTAAAAACAATCTTCCATGTAAGAGCAATAAACAGGTATATATTATTAACTTACTGACTTCATTGAACACGATGACAAATAAAACTATGATCACCAGAGACATTTCGATTCTTGAATTCGCCTCTTGAAACCTGGTAAGCATGACGGATATGCATATGCTTGAGCTAAAGGAATGCATGTCTAACATTTACTGCTTAATGCATATACCAACTAGCTAATGGGAACTCTAAATATTTAATGAAACCTGCGGAGTAACCTAAAGATAAGTGGAATTGTTTTGGTTCGTTTTCTTGAATCATTTGTTTGCCTCTGCTGATAAAACCGATTTTCAGTTATTAAATACATTGAAATGAAATTTTCAGAGTTGTTTCTTACTCATATGAAGAGTTCCTGAAACGAGATAAATAACAACTTATGTTTTTAGAGCGAATGCGTTTTTTATCCACTACTTGCATGCTAAATTCGTTTTGTAACAGTGCTTAAATATCAACCAGCAGTCCGTTAAACCTAAAAATTTAAATAAGTTAAGACACCTTTCACTGATAAAGTTAATCACAATTGGTTCTCATTTACATGACTCCTACACCTTCATTTAGGCATGAATGTTGTAACTAATTTTGCCTAGCAAATCTATAAATGAAATAGCTACTTTCGTTTCCTTGTTATTAGACTTTTTCTGTGAAGCTAAATAGAACAATTGCGTATAAGTGACTGATTAAAATGTAATGTCAATAAACTTCAAGTGAATTCGAATTCACCTTTATGAGGTCCCTCTTCTAGATGGATATCGCAGATCTTCTTGTTTGAATAAGTTCTTGAAGTAGTTTCCGTTTTGCAATGGCCCCTATGACTCTTAATGCTCTACGACCCTCTTCTTCAAGTCACTTTGGCCCCATCTGAGAAACATGTGATTTCTTCATTGAGCTGAGAAAGAGCGCAATAATGTAGCTTGTGTCTACAAAAAGCAACTTGGGCCCAATTTCTATAATTAAGCTTTCTAATGCCGCAGGAAAAAAACAGTGCAATAAACTGAAAATGGCTACATTAAAATCCTACGGACAAGTGGGGTCCATCTCCTGTCATTCTGACTTTGATTTCGTTCTGGAGAAAATAGACATCGGTAACAGGAGATTTAACAATTTGTATTAACCATAGGCCTAAAAAATCGAAATAAGGGGATACTTTTTTGGAGATATCCCTTGATCAGAAATGAGTCATGACTTCTTTTAATGATAAAAAGTTACAAATCCATTTCAGTTCCATTCCAATAATCACCGTGCACTACGAAATTCTGAGTAAATTATTTTGTCTGACGAATTGAGTCAAAAAATTCTTTTTTAACTGGTACGATTGAATTTCAGGTTCGCCTAGCAAGTCACAGGATGAATCTGGTCAAAGTCAAAGGCGATGCAAAGGACTTATAATGGAGTGGCTGCAATGCTGAAACTTTTTGGAAAGAGGAGAAAAATTCGACTCAGTTGACTTTTTAACTTTGACTTGATGGGAGATGAACAAAGAGCTCTCTACTCAAGGGAAAGTTCGTCCCCACCGATTGTTAGCAGAGTTTTGACAATATTATTCGAGGTAAATGTCCTACATTTGCATTCATAAATCATGAATTATATTATTTAAAGGCTAAATAAGGCCATAATATTTAAAAAGTTTTTATAAGTTAAATCGCAGCAATGAAAATACGGATGCCTTTTGTTTATGCCATCAATCACAAATATATTTAATCGCACCTGATCAGTTGTCTCCAATGTTGATTTTCTTCATCTTTATATGTACATACATATCGAAACCTAGCATTTAAAATAAATTGGATTTTCATGCTGATTTAATATATAAGATTTAAAATATAGGAAGCTGTTTGCGAAATATCTTAGGAATATGCAGGCTTGAAGGTGGAGTACATAAATGATGCATTAGCCCCTGGAAATTCACATACCATGTGGAAGTTGATGCACCGCTGAATGAGTCATAAAGGTACCACTCCCTAACTTGTTGTGGACAGCAATGGCTATCCATGTTGCCTTCGCCTTTGGCTTTACATTGACTCCATTGATATAGTCACCGCAGTAATAACAGTGATGTAACTTATCGGTCAACCAGAAATCGTGACTTACGCACCTCGAAGTTGTGGCTTGGGCTCTGTTCTTATTCGGCGTCTTCCTCTGCTGGTACTACGAATCTTCTGAGTTAAAATGATTATTATTATGGGAAACTCGATGACCTGTATTCTTGTGTTCGGAAAAATCCGTTACAACTAAATGGTTTTGGTCATTGCAAATAGGTCTAGCTATTATTACTCAATGTCACACACCTGGACATGAAGGCACTGCTAAGGAGCAAGCTTAGGATATAATTAATCCACCTTGAAACTAGGACCATTGCAAGTCACCATAAAAGACTATATTTAGCAACTAATTTTGTTTAACACTTGTGGTTGCAGCAGGATAATTGTTCCTCAGATTTCTTTACCTAATTCGATTTTGAATGTTGGAGTAGAATAAAGAAAAGATTTTGATGCCGAGGGGCTTAGTGAAAGACGTCACTCACTCATGGTCTACTGCAATTTACCAAGCTTTGCAATTCCACCACTCAACCTAGGTTATGATGGTCATAAAAACTAGGTTGTATCTTTCGTGCTTTTTAAAATGTTTTAGGTCATTATAAAACTAGGTAAATACGTGTTTGTGAAGCATCTTAGGAAAGATAGAAAGTCGAGGAATTGAGAGAAGTTTCCATTGAACAAAAAGGCAATATATGAATAGAGTGGCTGCATTTTAATTTATTTAAACCTTCTCATGCTTTGGTAGTTTTGGGCTGAAACAATTCATATCCAGAATCGCATGCTCAAACTTCTTTTCTAATAGAAAGAGGAAATCACAGTAAGACCAATAAACGGAGATGTAATTCAATTTGATTAAATAGTAAAAATTGACTTCGGCAATGCTTAACAGGATTTTATCAAGTCACAGAGTGTTTGTCGTTTTCTATTCAATACTTTTGATTTGCTTCACACTTTTGCCTCGAGTTTCAATTAATTTTTTGAACGAATTCGCCCTTTATCTTTACACACGGTATATTTGTCGCCTTTAAATGATAAATTCATGTGTGGGATCTAGGGAAGAGAAGCGAATCATGAATATTATTACTAAAAGTAAAAGAATTGACAGCAGCTAATGTATTTGTAAGCCAACAATTAGAATGAAGAAATTCATCGATTATCAAAAGTATCTAGTGGAAAGCAGCATTTGGTCCCTTGCTTCATTTGTCGAGTTAAAACTTCACTTCAGTCAAAGCTTGATGGTCATCTACGTCAAACATTAAACAACCCATCCACTTCACAGCCTGCCATGCTGTAGAGGAATGCCGTATCCCTGCATCGAATTCAGTTTGGTCAGTTCCAAGAGCGGAATTTAAAATCCTATTTGTGTGATAGGACTGTGTGTGTGCATCTCTCAAGATGACTCTTCGAGACACTGGAGTATGACCACCACGAACTTTTACTAGCGGAAGGTATATTTTCGATCCTTAATGGTTATTACTTATTTCACTTTGCTAGGCCTGTTCGATGCCTTTCTATGAATTCAAGTGTAAGAAGATGCCTGTTGGTTATTAGATATAAATGCTTATAAGAGCTTTTTTCCATTCGCGGAATCGCTCTCCGATGTCGAAATATCCACACTGCGTTTCCGATATATTAGTGGCACTAGGAGAGCAAGGTTTCTTAGCGAAGCAGCGTCGTTTATAATGTGTTTATCGTTAGGCAAATTAGAAAAGCCTCTAGAGCTCACTTACAGCTCAGAACAGGTACATATCATTTATTCTTGGCCCAATGGATACAACTGATCTTTAAATTACGTGCTAATACCCGCCGTCCAAGTCTACGAAAAAAGGGCAATTTGAAAAGAATTCCAGCCTAGCCAAGAATTTATAAGCTTCGATTCCAAGGTTCCTTGAAAAGCAGCCGCATTTATCATTCAAGATGGAGTCAAATATTTAACAGAACGTGGAGCCTAAGGGGAATAAAGGCTATGCCACGAAACTTTGACAGGTGTTCTTCAATTACATGAGCTATAACGATATAATTTATTGCATTTGTCTTTAAGTATAACATTAGGTGATATACGGGTAAAGCATTTGGTACATGTTACAAGTTGCCTACTATGTAAAGCTAGTAGTAAAATTTCCATTTATTAAATATAAAACCCTTTGCAAATTGTCATTTGCAGTAAACAATTTATTTTTAAAGCTCATAGTTGACAGAACTTTCTCATTTCTAAATTTTATTACACATTTAACCAAAGGAACTGGGTTTTGAATCCGTAGTGTTTTCCATGGTCGCATGCTCACCTGATCAGTTGCACGATTCCAGTGAGGAGGTCATGTTCAGCCTCAGAGGTCAGATAAGGAGGTTTGCATGTGCCTGATATTTCATGTTTAGCAGCAATTCTGGACATTTTTTTCCAAATGAGAAATTCATTGCTGTATTTACCCACATAAACTCAATAAGGATTATGCAAGTTTCAACTGATCACAAGGTATACTCATGAAGATTAAGTCTATGAGTACTGTAAATGCTAATTAAGACCGGCAGATTTATTAAAACTCTACTCCTGCTGCTCTTTAGCTATGGAGACAACAAGCAGGAAAGTTGATTGTTCAAGGCTTTTGGACTTTCTACAATCACTATGCATTTCGTTTACAATAACTAAGCTTGAATTATAAAAAAGTTGTTTCCATCTCATTTAAGTTTGCAAAGACTTTGCTGAGCATGTAAACCTCAGTTGCTAAAAATGACTTCATATCTGTCTTAGGAAAATAAAATGTTCAATTCCAAATTATGCAAATTCGGAAGGAATGTTGGTAGATTTCTTCATACTTAATGCTTTAAAGTCAATTCGTTGTAATCGTGATTGTGCTACTGCTTCATGCTCTACCCGTAATCAGCCCATGCAAATGTATATCACGCAAGAATGAAGTCTACCTGTTGTTGTCTATGTATCAGTTGAGAGAACTTTGCCAAATCATTTCAACTTGAGGCCACACGAGCCGTTAAAATGGTTTAAGGGATACGATAATATCGCAACGAGGTTTCAACTCGAGAGCCTAAAGCATTATTGGTTAAAAAGTGCACTGTACTCAAGTTTGAAGAATTGCAATTCACTTGTACCATTAAGGTAACTGTGACAGACATCACCACGGTGTGTTAGAATGTGAATTCACATTTTAAATTTAGTTAGCTTTAGAGCTGGACAATTAGCCTTTTTTGGTCTTTTAGAACAGAGTGATTTTCGTTGGTCGAAACCGTGAAATTCAACTGAAATATGCGGTGGCGGTCACCATTATTTCACCTAATTCCATTTACAAAACTACCACTGATTTAATGTAAGCCCTGAAAAAGATCTTGAGTAATTGCAAAGGCAGTTGCATAAACAAGTGTTGATGAGCCGGTGGTTGGTTCGGTGATCTTATGATCCCTCAGTCCAAAATGTTTCTTGGTTTTACCCTAAATATTTTCGGCACCAATAAATGAGACACTGAGTTATGTGGAATTTTCGTTAAATTTTCATTCTAAAAAGAAAGCGTAGTGGGAAATTGTTTAGTGTTTCTTTCTGCAAATGTTACGGCGTGAATCTTTTTTCACTATAAACGGGATCAACATCCTATTTTACTGCACACGTTCGCATTTGACAAACAACGATTTGGGCTTCCAACTTGACTTACTTTTTGAAACACTAATTACTTTCTTAACCGTCAGGCTTACTTAAATACTGAACAATCACAGCACTATATTTGTTAGGAGTTTTCGCATTCAACCGATCAATGGTTATCCTTGGTAGATAAGCTGATAACCCAAATAAAATATTTATCCCCCACACCATAAACATAATTGCTCTTAGTTGAATGTGTGGCACCAACCAAATAAAGTGAGACAAAAGCGACAATCAAGAAATCAAGTGCTGCAATCAAACCTGCAAAAGGCTTAGTTTTCCTTAGGATGTTAGCTACAATACGACCCTGTTTTATTGCCTGATCACTTGACTGCTGAAATGCGCCATGCGCATTTCAAGAATCGCAAAATGGCAACATTATTTTATGACTTAATAATTTATCCACTTAGCTAGGTCTTGAGCCAAGCTAATCATGAAATGCACACTTGTCTTTGATGACGTACGTTCGGGTGTCCCGCCACAGCCCTGAAAGTTTACTTAAGCTTAGTGGTATCCTAAATTGACTTCGTCTAATTTTTGGCTTTTGTGTATAATAGGCCATCAAGCTCTGAGTAAAAGTTAAACACAAAACCAGATTTTAGCCTTAAATGTAGAGTAAAGCAGTAGCATTCCTTTGGTCCTCCGACCCAGCTTGGCCAAATTCCTTTTGTCGATAACTAGCGATCGCTTCGATAAATTAGGAGAGACTTTTCTTATTTTGTGATTTCGACTCCAACCTACACTCATAAAATACAGTGACATAGTTTTAATGAATAGAAATAAGTATTTCTCTGATTTTCAATATTGAAAAAAAATAGCTGTCATATAGCTGTCATGTTTACACTCCACACATCGTCTGGACACTTACTATACCAACTATCATTATCTCATACTTTCAATTTGATTTCTGGCTTTTATACACTTATTTTTGAAGGAGATTTCCTTGGAGACAAATTTATGCCATTTTCATACTATACAAGCTCTAAATTTTTGGAGAAATGTGGCTTTATCGTTATTTATAAAATGCGAAAACAGCTCTCCATGAGAATCAAAGAAGCAACTACTATGGCAAGCATAAAGGAGTTTCATTTGACTAACACTCATGTGATTTTGCTGATATCGGAATTAAAACATACACTATTAGTTGCTCTATTTACTTTGTTTAACTTTTACATTTAGTATAAATGTGCGAGTTATTAAGAATCGAAATTTAGGATATTAAAATCAAGTGTTAAATGTGAGCCTTAACTTGTTTTTCAAGATATTTTAAATGTAAATACCTATCATCTTGTCTGATTTCAGTATTCAGAAGTTTACTTTGAAACCAAAAACGATTTTTTTATGAAAACATATCAAATTGTAAAATAATGAATAAACCCACATAGCCATCCCTAATCTTTGTGTACGCTATATTTTTGATTTGTATCTGATATGAATTTATAAAATTTACGCCTAAATACTTCGTCAAGAAATCCACTAATGGCACTTATGAAAGTCAGTGCAATTTTTACAAATATATTTTGCTCAAAATGTTTGAATATTTGCCGTAGGGACAGGTGTATTCAACATGTTTCTCCAATTAATTATTATTATTTTGACAACGATATTTAATCGGAATATGTTCTTGGTACGGTATAGTGAGGATGGCCTTCGGATATATTTGTAATGGAACACTATTGTTCGTTTTCCTGATATTAATATCAGGCTTGAATAAAGTTCGGATATGGAAAATATCAAGCTGTTGACAGTTCTTCATAGAAACCAGAACAGGCCGCAATTACCGCAAAAGCTAAAATGATACATTAATAATAACGCAAATACGCTAACAGGCTCTAAATTGAATTAATCAGCTTTTACTCCCAAGTTTAATATCAAAGACCACAGCAGCGAGGACAATTTTTTATATTGTCTAAATAGTAGTGGTTGTATTGAAGCAAAATTGATGACAATATTTATACCGCTTTTGCATTTTAATTTGCCAACGGACCTATTTAAAAATTAAATGAAAGAATAATAAGATTTTATTATGCTACTGAGTGTAAAAATACCTTATTTTTGCTCTGTCATAAGCAAATATATTTACCGTTGACTGTAAATAATTTTTAAAAAATAAGTCTTTTGAAAGAATTGGCTTTCAGTAAGATAAACATGGAAAATGTAATTTTATTAGTTTCAGTATATGCGGCATCCATGTTTGCTAAGGTAATAAGCCCATCAGCTGGCTCACGTCCAAGGAATCTTGAAAGAGGTAGGCTATGCAGCAAAGAGGCATGTTCTGCAAAAGACTATAATTTAGTTTTGGCCAATTCTCGAAATTCAGCGACCGAATAATGCTTTGACTATCATGTTGTTTTTATCGGAATTACAACATTCAACAAAGCATATCAGAGTTACCCAATTTTCAGTCTTCACATACAATTAGGTGTGATCTTTAAGATCCTTTGCTTCAAGACTAAGATAGTCCAAATGGAAAAATCATGGGCCTATGTTATCTTATGAAATGGTCTCTTGACGCTTGATAAACCAACCTCCATTCCGGTTGCAAGTGTAGTCATCCTTAAATTGACCAGTTCTCCCTGTGCAAGAGTTTTTGTCTTGTATTCAGATAAAGAGTACTTCCTTCCTTTCCTCCTTGACAACCTGAAGCAACTAATGCACCGAATATGAAAATATTTTGTTAAGAGGTTGAACTTACTGAACCATCTGGACAGAAAAATGCAACGTTCTCGGGTTTTGAGACTAATCTCGATCCCCATAGTAAAGGCGATGATTGAAGTAAAACAATAAATTAAAATGATATTCGTAAAGGCAGACAATATTGTTGCATACGGAGTCACATTACGTGAGTAGAATAAGTTTATTGCTACGAATTCATACAAAAGCTGGGTCATTTTCGATAACGGTGAAAAGCAGAAACCACTTCTGATCTTGATGCTCCTCGATTTAAGGACTGCCTTTACTACTGGATGAATACTCAAAGTACTTCTTCCATTGTATGGAAGATTGCAGTTAGTCATTGTACACGTCCCTATCAAGTAGTCATTTCGGAATTTTTAGTAGTGAAATCCATGACACACATCTAATATATATAATATCTGACACATTTAATACCAATAGTGACGTTATAGATTTGTTACATTCAATAGCAAATGTAAAGTTAATTGCAGTCTAAAATCATCAGAATTCATAAATAGAATTTTCTGGAGTTACAACAATATCAGTGGTACTTTTTTTCTTTCTTCAAAAGTACCATCTGTTGGACTCTGTTGAAGGTTGATTGCAGGCTCTCAGATTAAAAACAGAAATGCTTATTTACAAGTCATCTGTGAAGTGAATGAACTGAAAAAAGAACCGAGCTAGCCGATTTCTGAAACCGGAATTCATTAAATTTATATAAATTGCAAATATTGAGACTTTATTAACTTGAGTAACATTATGATAGCATTGACAACATTGTAAACGATGCAAGTATAACTAGTCATGTTACTCTATGCAAAATATTTAGCTCTGCCCCATGCATCAAAAGATCTGCTTATCGCTGCTAAAATGTAGTGTAAATAGAGAAGATGCATGAACTTTATCGCTACTCGAATTCATCAGCTAGCATCCTCAACAGGGAACACTCATTCGGAAGCAGCTCAATCAGAACTGGTCAGAATCCTTCCACTTCACCTCGGAATTCCAGATAGAGACAGTAATAACGACGATTCCCTGCACACATGGGGAGTCCTTGCTTTTCAGTGTCAAATTTTGGTAACTGTTGATTTATGGTCCTCAAAAATTGTCATAGCTTCAGCAGTAGCTACAAAATATAACCTAGGCCCCATTTCTATAATTAAGCTATATCATGTCACAGAAAAAAAATCAATCAGTGCAGTCAGCTGAAACTTGCTACATTAGGATCCACCGGACAAATGAGATCTGTCTCCTGTCCCTCCGACTTCGATCTTTTTTTGGAGAAAATAGACTTCAGTAACAGGAGATTTAACAATTTGTATTAACCAAAAACCTGGAAAAACGAAATAAGGGGATTTTTCTCCGGAGTTATTCCTTGATGAGAAATGAGTCACGACTTCTTTCAATGTTAGAAAGTTACAAATCACGGACGCCCCAACTGAACAAGGCCACGTGGTGCTCAGTATGCACAAGAACTCAAATTAATTCTGCTTTGTTCTTTCAGTGATTGAATTTAACTACTTCGGTTTGAGTTATCGACACGTCTGGTTTAACGACTTGCTGCTTCTCTACTCCTAAAGTCACTCCGTCAAAAACCAAATGTATTTTGAGGTAACTTCGAGATGGAGTCGAGTTTGGATATTTCTCTAAGGCCAAGCTTCAGACGTTTGCGTTGCGTGGATAAGGCAGAATCTCAGGTTTCGTATATATCACGAAGGTGCTGTAACAGATCTCACTCTTTTTCAACTTTCCAGTGGTTATGAAAGAAGCTGCCAATTTCTAACGATTTTTTCGGGATGGCTGCTCTTTGGTTGCCTCCCTAGATGGGTCAGTAAAGGAAAGGAAGACAATGAATTCCCAAAGCCAGAGATCAGGTTGAAGACATGCGTCCTATTGCTTTTATTAGTAATATGTGTGAATCGGCGGATGTTAGGAGCATAAATGTGTGTAGATGCTAAAGCTTTGGTGGTCTCATTGGACGTTAGTTGAATGTTCGTTTGTTGATTCGCAATTGGCGCTTCATTACGCTTCACTTTAAGTAAAATGGAGATTTTTAGCCTAATAAGTGAGGTTTATCTAAAAAGCAAATATATTGACCTAATTAGTAATTTTGGAACATTTTTTCGTTGGGATTAGACCTTTAAAATAAATTGAAGATGTTGCTACTATCCCGTATGTTCAGAAAATCAGTCATTTCAGTCAATTGTGAATAGGAAAATAAAAACAGGTCATTAAGACTTAGGAGTATTGCGTACAAGTAAAAGGCTTAGTTCAAAATCTTTATGGTGTCTTCCATTATAACCATTGATTGAATAATATCACCTTTGACAACTTGTTAAGATTGGTTTATATGGTGACGATGCAGAAGAATATTTTGCCCAGGAAGAAATAAAATTCTGACAACAATTCCGGATTTGGCCTCCGTCGCGTTAATCTTATTACGCTGAAATTCGCTTTTTCATTACCATAAAATATTTATTGCTAATCTGCTGAAAATATAAAGAAAATTGTATAATTAAAGCTCAAAAAATCAGCTTGTGCTAGCTAAGCAGTCTTAAAAAATATTTGTAGGGACTATGTTCAAAATGATAAAGTTTCATCGGATTTGAAAACTACATATGTGGCAGAAAAATTAATTAAAAACATCTGAAGGGCAGTTTTCCGTCAGTGGGAATAAAATACGAAAGTGTCAATATGCATTACATGATTCAGGAGGACAGTTGTTGCCTTTCTGGAGAAGCAAAAATTGAAAGAAAAAAAAAATTTGAAAATTTAAAAGAAACTAGTTGGATTAGCGAACAATTAAAGATAATCTATACTATGGAACCTGATTTTTTGTTTTTTTGGTATTTATTCGATATAAATTAATTCAATATTTACAAATTTGAAAATATCTTCAAATTTAAAAAAATCTTCCAGAATGTGTATTTATTATTTGTTTTAATAAAGTGGATATGGACATTTTAGATTCCACAAAAATTCCTCTGCGTAGGTAATGGCATATAAGTAATCGAAATATCATTGAATAAAATATTCTTCTTCAGAATTAAATATTTTTACTGATAAATAAACAGTTTAAATCATCTGGCATATGATTTTTTTAATTTGTTAGCAAGAAGTTTCCATATTTGATGTGCGATTCACAGAAAAATGTTGCAAATATGTGCCTTAGGGTGAATATTTAAACACAATGATAACTTCAAATTCCTCAATATATAGCAAAGAATAATTTGTTATCCCAACCCATCATACCCTACTAAAAGCAGGCATTAAATCTAACAATAACTTTGAAATGCTATCCAATTACCACTGAATTATCTGACTGTGGTAAAATGTCATGCCTGAGTTCTTCTGTACAGAAAGACGGAAATGCCTACCATTTTCCTCATTGAGCTTGCTATTCACTATTTAATCCCTGGTAAAATGATTTCGATTACCATATTTATCTTTATTCTTTTCATGCGGAGCCTTCCGTGGCATATTGGTGGGGTTCTCGAGTTGTAAACCAAACCTCACCGGTTGCATCATTACGCTCAGTCAGGCCAGTATGCATAATAATTAGGTCATTCTCACAAAATCACCTTAACTAGATTAAAGCAATGTTCATAATTGGAAACAGATATGATTTGAAAGAAGTACAACTCAACAGTAATGAGAAAAATGCAAACGATTGTCTACCATTGCAATCAGACTGGATGTTGCCTTTTTATCCCATTCTTTCTCTGACAAACTAACTACTACAACTAATTAATTCTTTTTTCTTTAAGACAATCCAACCATTCTCATTACCAACATCACTGTGCAATCTAAGTTATTTTCGTCTAATGGAATATTCCCTATTTTTAGGATTTTATAAGGTCATTAAATGGCATGTCAAGCAAACCTATCTAATTTCACACCTGAAATGCATTTGTAGTTTGTACTAGTCAAAGATTACCTTGGTAGCACTCGGCAGTGGTAATTTGAAAGGACTAGATGACGTGTAAATGTATTGACAATGTCGCAGGTATTTGACATTTACCAAAAATTTTTCGGATTTGGTCTCTGCGATGCAAGACAGTGCAGAACTTTAGAGAAAGGACTTTTGGGTGGGGCATGCAACAAAATCTACTGTGACCAGTAATCCCACCTGGTCATCTGTATTCTAACTTATCACAATTGAAATTTCAAAGACACCACATCTAACTAAGAAGATAGTTCGAAAATCCAGCTTTAATAGACCATATCCTGTGAACAAAAATGATTCAGTCTTTTTTTGCTTTTCCATGAATAGATTTGACCTAATTACGCCTATCATATCATTTTCTAATTTGTTTTAAATATATTAAAGATTTCATTTTATAAAATTCGTACAACTGAGAGCTCCAAAAGAATGCAGCATTGAAAAAGTGAAATATCACGTTCTGGGTAACGCCGTTTGACAGAATGTCGGGAAATTTCTGAAATTTTATCATATGCACTCATTTCAGCCATGGAATCGAATGCGTCAGATAGCAAATTACCTGCAGCAATCACTTCGCAAATTCATTTTTGAACTTTTTTTAAATATGAGTCTATATTACACTTTGTTTGAAATGCATTTGTTTTCAATATTATTTGTCATTTTGTAAAGTTTGTTTTGATTATTATCTTCTTCGTTTTGTGCCAGTTTTCCATATCTCATTTAGTGACATTTAGAAATATGTGGTAAGCTAATATTAACTTTTACACATCAGTTTAACTTAAAGTATCGTATTTATTGCATTTTAATTGCATTAGAATTATTCGCAGTAGTTGCTGTGATCTTTGAGAGGTAAATGCTGAATTGACGGCGATATCTATTGTGGGAGTGCCATAGTCACAAGTAATATTGCTAGTTTACCTAAAGGGATGAGAGTGATTCAAGTTGAATTAGCGAAACTGGCGATCCTAGACACCATCGCCCCATTGAATTACTCAAAAATCAGTTTTGAAAACGTTTTATTTTCTTCATTGTTTCTACATCAACAAACTACTCTACGAATATCACCTGAGTTAAAAATAATTTAAATTGATAATTCCACCTCAGAAGAAATTAACAAGGATTTATATATATAAAAATCCAAAGATGAGCCCAAATAGACGAAACTCAACTACTTTACCTATACCATAAAAATTAAATATACTCCAGTCTTGCAAGCAATTTTTTTCAACTGCCTTTTAACTCGCTGCGGTAACTAAGCGCTTATCATGGTATGGGGCTGGAATGGGTGCTTAGGTTGTATGTATAGGCCCATTTGGAATGAATATCGACTGTAATTGAGAACCACACTACGAAATAAGTCACTGTTTTGTAACTAGACTTACTTTTGGTATTTAAATATATGTAGATTCATTACCCATCACGTAGTGAAATTTTGGTTTAAGCTTGCTTTCGTCTTTTATAAATCTTGAAGAAAAAATACGCTCCTTTAAGACCTACCTCGAGCCTACAAGTATTTTCCCAAGTTCTTAAAAACCAACGTTTGCATGAAGAATTAGAAAAGGCAGTGTCAATGGTAAACAGTGGAGATTTGGATGTTGGGCATTGAGTTGTCGGATGTGATGGAAATAACAATCCTGTTAAAACGTAATAATTTGTTCCCTGAAAAATTAGAACTTTACCACAAAATGCATACGCTTATATAGGCTGTTGAGCAGGTTTTAAGAGTATAACGATCCATTTTTAATAACATATTCTATACCTATGCAAGAATCGACTCAGTGGCATCAGTGAGACAGATGAAAGAGATGCCGTTTTGGCAAGTCTAAATTATTGCATAAGCAGTTCTTTTAAGATTGCGTTGCAAACCGAGGGCAGCATGTGTAGAGAGAGTGTCTTTACCACTAGCTGACAGGCACTATGGGTCAGTTTGTCAGGCACTTGAGCATGACGCACCTGAAACTGCTTGGGCATTTGTGGTTCACGAAAACCTAATAAACAGACTTTATGATTAGTATGGCGGTTTAAATGAATTTCATTAATGGTTACATATATCGTATTGTAATTTGTCTGGCTACGTAATGAACGATAAAATCACTTGGAATCAAATGATTCAAATTCAGTGGGATTCATTAAGCTATATCAACCTCTGCTCAGTGTGCAGTACGTTGTTTAAATAAAGACTAGTGAGCTTTTTCCCTTAGCATGTACCCTCAACCCCCCACCCAGCTATAAACCCAAAACTCGCACAATATCTTCATAATACCAAAATCAAGATATTTAAATGTAAGAAAAGTTCGCATCATTTCCCAATTTTGCCATTTGGTATATATGAAAAATACGCTTCACAAATTCGTAACTTCTCCAGCACTTAAATCAGCGGAATTGCAAAAATGATTCCCAAATTCGTAAGTGAAAATAGCTGGGTACCTATTAAGACGTTGTTTAATAGATCTCAACAGTTATTGATAGCTTCTTTTGAATCGCAACATGCACGGTAATCATTAACCAATATTTCGAATTAAACAGACAATAAGATATCAGAATGTTGCAGATACATGAATACTCACCCTCAATATAATTCAAGTGAAAACCTTCAAATGTGAGCAAAGATATTTACAACTCATTTGAGTTTAGCCCTCTTGGCTCGATGTACCAACGCTTAAGAGATAGGCTAGTGCAAAAACGTCAAGGCTTTCGTTCTCTCAATGATGCTGCTAATCTTCTCACTGAGGTGTTGTAAAAGGCCTTTATAGTAGAAGCTTTCCCGTCTCCTAAACAATCGAGAAAAATCGAAAAATCGAGTTCAATTCGCGTTAGATTCATACCATCTTTTTGAATAGGTCCCAAAATATGGAAATGCTTTTCATAATTCCCTAAAATTCAAACTCAAGTAAACCACTCTGGCAAATTTATTATCAAGAATGATTTTTTATTAAGTGCAATCGAATGGGTTTATGCATGCGATGTGGGCGTGACGTGTGTGGTTCTTTAATTGATATGTTGCATTAAGCAAGATAATATATGATGTCTCATTGGTATTCTAATTGCTAGGCTTCCTGTTTCGGAGACAGTCTCCAATGAAATCGACTCATCTATGAGGGCTACTTTGAATCATTGAGAGAGTTGAAAATCGTGACCATGCAATACAATTTCTCTTGCATTGAATTAAGAACGGATGACTTCAAAGTCATAGAAATTTCAAAAACAGAAAACAAGAGAAACCAACCAGATCCCTTTTTTATAAGTGGTTTTATGACATCCCAGAGCCCCAGAATTAGCTCCCGCAACACTGCGTTACGGACATCTCACTTGAACTTCTGTTACTAGGACCTTCTTCACCTGTACTTTAAAAACGAAGCCTATGCCGCTCCCACAAGCACCTCCTGTACAGAAGAGTTGCATGGCATCTGCTACTTGGCATGGGCAATTAAAACTTAGAAAATGAGGTAGACCTCTCATCTGTCTCTGCGTTGTTGCTAAGGCATTCCTTGTAGGTTTTTGGATAGTTGAAAGGAGGAGAATGTTTCCCATTCTTTTGCAAACCCCAATATCGTAGGGACTTCCTTGAGATACACCAATACTCATACTCACATTCTAAGAAAACCTATTACACTTCATAATCCCATAATTCCATGCCCATGAAACGCATCTATTTGACTTCTCATCAAAGTTGCTTTTAAATATTGAATGACTGTTTTTGTTATATTTATGCAGACTCATGATGCATTTATACATCGTGGGAACGGGGGTTATTTCGCCTTATCTTTTGATGCTAAGCTAGAAGGACCAAGACATCTGTTTTAGCAAAGCTTTTTCTCTTTAACTCTATGCGAGATAAGATTAAACAAAATGTTAATTGATTAGGATAGCAGTCAGTAACATCCATGGAGGGATTAAGCTGATACTCGTGTCTGATACAAAAACTAACTCAGTTTAAACATCCCTGAAGACTATTGTTTAAGGGTCTTGTAAATGTCAATAAAACCAACTAGTTGATATTTTCTTAACATTTCTTTAAAAAGTCATGTAATCAGGGTCCAAGGATTCACTAATATTTAATTTATATAAAGAGCATTCATTGATTACTCTAAATACGCCATTCAATTCTGAGAATAATTAAGCTTCTTTTGATGAAATTGATTCATTTGAAACGAAACCCATTCTGGTTACTTCTAGGTTCCCTTTCTAGATTTATCAACAATGACAATTAAAATGAAATGTCCCGAAACCGGAGGAAGAAGAGAAGGAGTTGGTGCAATAGTTTTTGCGAGCGATGTTTCGCTGTCTTAAGATATGAATTATCTGATTTATCGGTGTATAGCATGGCAAATTAATCAAGGTCAATGCGCTTAACTCATGGGATTAAAGTAATTTGACTAAGAGTGCGATGTATTTATCGGGTCATCATAACTTATGCGTATAATGCAGACATACAAAATGGAATTACTTTATTCGCTTATGCTCATTTTGGCAAAGGATGAATGATTGCTGAACATGATTATGGGCTGACTAAATAGTGTTAAAAGATATGCGAAATTAAGGCGAGGTCTACTAGAGACTTGCTGTGACGAAGGGTTTCCCATGCGGTGATAAGTGCGTGAGATCTGGTAGATATTGTGGAGAAAACAGTGAGAAGCGTTCGAGTATGGTTGAGGACTCTGCTGGCTTAGAAGATGTGGTGAAGTGCCAATCATTATGTTGGAAGCCTCTTCCGATTAAATGCTGGATATAAAGATTGACTATTGAAGGAGTATTGGGTATGAGAGAAAATCGAATGTTCTTAGAAGCGTGTGTTTTAATAGGAAAACTAAGTATATAGCTCACACTCGGGTTTAGAAGACGCGGGATTTCATTAATTTAGCTGAAATGAGGATCGGGACTTGACTACAATAAGAACGCAACTATTAAGGCTTTCCTGCTTTCTTTTTTAGCTAATACACTTATTTTGGATAGTAAGTAATAAAAGAATAAAACTTGTAGATGCATCTCTAACTTAGGATATTACTTCATTTCATTCACAATTCTTTCGCGTTTTAATTACGAAAAATCATAGTTTCAAATTGACATTGTAAGATTGAAATTGTATCCATAACAAATATATATATTTCTGCAGTATTCGCTACTAATGAACTGTAGATCATTTTTTGTAATATTAAATTCAGGCTTAAAAATATCTTTTGCCTGAGCTCATTTGAAAATCAGGCAACCCATTTCTCATAACAGTGTAACGGAAACCTTTTCGAATTTGTGAATACTAAATCAGCTGGTTTCTTCAAATAAAGTTAAAAGGTGTTAAAAACTTAAATAGTGTCTCATGCATGATATCATTAATTTAAAACTCTCGAGATTGAGGATTTTAAGTAAAACGTGTTGGTGGATTAAAATTAAGGGTATTTTTTGATATAAAGGACTTGAAGAAAATTACTCCGGGTCGTTACGTTCTCCAATCTTTATTATAATGTCTGACTATTTACCCAGAAGAAAAACAAGCAATAGAATAGTTATCCTCAATGAAAACATTTATGGATACAGAGGTTGGACAAAACAGTGAAAACACTTAAAACGTTGGCATCATATACTTTGAACATGCTATTGTTTGTGTTTTTTTATTTTGCTTTCGTTTTATATGCTTATTTGAATTATTATTTTTCTGATATTTACAATAATTGATTATCACCTCACAAACATGCAAGACCTCCGAACCTTCAAAGGTGACAAACTGTTGGTGTATATATGGCAGGCGCTACTGTAACACAAACTGCCCGAGTGGTTGGCAATTCAAGGGGATCTATCTCAAAATCAATGACTTTCGCTTTTGATAAAGTCGACAAACGTCCTCGGCTGAGCACATTTCTGGCCGAAAGTTGAAAATATCTGAGAGAGATCATCGGACTCCAAACCTAATTGTTAGGGAGAATTTCTTGACCGCAGCTCCCAAAATCGCCGCAGAACTCCTCAGTAAATATCTTAGGAAACCAGTTTCCACGTAACAAATCTACTCGTAAGAAGCTGCACACGGAGCTAGATTCTACGGTAGAGCTAGAAATAGAAGAAAACTGTACTCTCAAAGAAAATTTGTTCAAACCATTTTGAGTGATGGAGTAGAAACCTCCACAATTGGCCTCATCTGATCACCACAATCTCTTCGCCACCTCAAACTCATGATTGTGCCCTTTTTATGGCCGATTTTAGGAACTCAGATGAGAAATCAATTATCGCAGCCGTCATAACCCCTAACAGAACTAGAGGGTGTTTTAACTGAAAAAGGCTAACATTATTTTGAAAATAAATCTCAGATTGCATGAGTCAATACCTGGTCGAATCAAAGTCGTAATTTCTGCAAAGGTGGGACCTACATCATCTAAAATTTTTGTAGATGTAGGTGTTTTCAATTTGTTTTTCTAACATCATTATATATATATGTATATAACGACCCTTCCTAAGAGCAATAAAAAGCGTTTCCTTGGTATACATTTAAAACACTAAACAAGTAGCAAATGTGGAACTTCATTAGGAATTTTCCTTCTCAACAGATTCTTGCACAAAATATACCAATGCTACGTTGAAATCGGAAACCCTTTTAACCGCTTTTTATGAGAGGGTATTTATTGCCTGCCATCATTATGGGTCACTTTTTAGGGATTTCTCGATGTCTGAGCACAGATTGTACATCTACCAACCTACGGCGACCATGTCGTCCTTATTTGGATGTTTATCAATATTCATTAGCTTCCATTAGACTGGTACTTTTTGACTGCTCAAAGATAATAAATGATACTATCTAACCTCTACAAATATTCCTCAGTTGTCTATTCTTAAAGTGCACATTTTTAAACTTGCATTGTTGATGAGGCACAATAAACATTCTTCATCTTCTACGATCAACCATCGTAGGAGAGTCGTTTTGCAAGAAATGATACAAAATGCACTGTAATCCTAGGTATTTTCCTTTATTGCAAGAACAGTGCAAGGGTTCAGGTATATTCTGAACATCTTTGAATAAGAAAAATTGCGTACACTGTATGAAATATTCCTACATGCCGAATTTCAGCTAAAACGTTTTCTTCTAGAGTGATTGTGTTTGATTAATCAATAGAGATATGAATCAAACCAGCGTTGAAGTATTCAATGAACTTGGAGATAAAAAGTACGCGACTACCATTTCTATTAGGATTCCTAATTAAACTTGGTGAAAATGCCTTATTTCTGAAAATGACTCTCCGGTGAAGGCCTGTCTCTAGCGAAAAAAAGACAACGAAATATTGATAAATGCCAGTTTTGAGAAGTAGTGAATAAGGATTGCTTCAAGAGCATAAAGTTCATGGTATTTTTTGCCAAAATGAGGGCGGAAATGCACTGAAGATACTTTTTTATGGGAAAAATGATAAATTACTTTTATTTTTGATCTAAATAACAATATTTTAACTTCCGGAAAATGGTTGCTGAACATCATTTTCAGTTTTTCAGGCAGCCAAATGTAGAAAATGATAATGTTCTTGTGAACATTTTTTCAAATATTGGACAAGGATATGATAATTATGAATAACCTTACGTTTGTAAAAATGTTCATTTGCTATCTTCAGCTTTTTTCGTTTCCACAATTTTAAGAAATGTATCTATCTAACTATTTCATTAGGCGATCAATTTGTGCTACTGAATGTATTTTCAGTAAATTGCAAAACAGCTTAATTATAACTAAATATTTGTTGAGTGAAAAGCTTTTGCCGACTTAGAGTAGCATAATTTTGTCCTTATTAAGACTCAATATAAAAATCTAATCAGGTGGAAATTCTATATTTTTATGAATGATAGTTTTTAATATAAATGTTTAGTTGAAGAAAAATAGCATAGGAATCAACTGATCTGGTGCGATGTAATAAATGTGGGTTAATAACAACAACAAAGGACATTTACAGTTTCACTTCTGTTATTTGATAGCAACTGAGTTTCCCATGCTCAGCAAATTCTATGGAAGCTCTAAGGAGATTGAAACAAATGTTTCATAATTCAAGCCTAGTTATTCTAAACGAAATGCATGGTGATTACTGAAGGTCCAAAAGAATTCGACAAACAATTTTCCCGCTTGTTGTCTTCACAGCTAAAGAGCAGCAGGAGTAATTTTTTTAATTAATTATCTGGTCCTAATGTGTATTTACAGTACTGATATACTTAAGATTCATGAATATTCCCTAGGATCAAAGGAAACCTGTATACTTCATACTAAGTTCATGCAGATGTGAATGTGTTAGGAGTAAATCTTGTGGATTAGTGCAGTGAGAAATTCATCATTTGGAAAGAAATTTTCAGGATTACTGCTAGCCATGAAATATCAAGCACATGCAAAACTGTTTATTTGACCTCTGGGGCTGAACGTGACCTCCTCATTGGAATCGTGCAACTCATCAGGTGTGCATGAGTCCATTGAAAATACTACAAATTAGAAACCCAGTTCCCGTGGAAAATGTGTAATAATCATAAAAATATTGAGTTCTGTTGATTGTGAGCTTTGAAAATAAATTGTCACAAGATTAGTAATTAAAATTAATCATTTTGCTGAAAAGTATTAGATTTAATTTGCTTGAGTTGCGTGGCTTGCTTCTTGAAGATATAGTAACTTAAAAACAGCCAGTAAGTTGAACATTATCTGGTTTCAAGAAATCCCCATATGAGCAAAAAATAACTCCGAAAATTTCGTTTTTAAAGATTAAAAAATTGTCTACAAGACATCAAGGATTCGTTTCGAGAATCAAATATATTGCTAATTATTGCATCTCAGTCTCATCCGAATTTATGTACAATTAAGCTTGCAAAAGATGAAATTCTATTTGCTAACTCAAATCCCGCTTTATCAGCAGAAGCAAACAAATGATTCAGGTAAACAGACCAATACAATCCCACGCGTCCTTACGTTACTCCGCAAGGTTTCATGGAATAAATGAAGTTTCCATTGGCTAGTTGGCATCTGCATTAAGCAGCAAATTTTAGACATGCATTCATTTAACACAAGCGTTTATATACCCCTCATGCTTACCAGATTTCAAGAAGTGCATTCAAGAAGTGAACAGAAATGTCTCCTGGTGATCATATTTGTGTTAGGCATCGTGTACCTTGGACTCAGTAAGTTCATAATACCCACTTGATTATTTATCTTAAATTAACTAAATTTATTAAACTTTTTCCAAGGGAAAGTAGATGAAAAAGCCAATATTATAAAACTAGTTGAAAAAGGTGCACTTAACACTTTCTCTCAAAGGATGCAGGTTGAAGAGAATAATTCTGTCGAAGTCTGGACTCATCCAACACAGGAAACAACTATTTACTCGTCATGTGAGGCTATTGCAAAAGATGGAGTCTACGTTTGCAACACCATTATGAAAAATCTGCTTGTTGATTATGTTCATATAGGGGTAAAAACTCTCGCACCATTTTTATCCATTGATTTCTTTTAGAAAAATGTTACAGATTCTGCTCATGCTGGAAGTTTTTCCATAAGTGCCTTGTTTGGTTGGCCGGATTTGAAAAACGTACAATTCATTGGAGGCGACGCCCAAAATCTCAGTGACTTGACTCCATTGGATGCTTCGGGATTTCCGACTGAACATCGTTAAAGCTGTTTGCGTAATCGTTTTCACATGTTTATGGTGATCTTTTTAAGAAATAAAGCAGATTGTTCATTTAACTAATATTACTATTGATGCAATATCAAGAACAGCTTGATTGTTTTATTTTAGCCTACACTGTCGCACAAGGTGTGTGAATAATTTTAGTTAGAAGGGATTTCGTAGTCAAAATGTGGGCAGTAAATCGTTGTTTGGACTGACGACCCTTGCCTCAACTAATGATATTTCACCTTTGGGCGTTCGTTTAATCAAGCAAATAAAGTTATAAGAATTTACATTTATAACTTTGTACATTACTTTCATTAATATCTTGCTTTCAAAATTTGGGTTTTAAAACTTGAACACGTTCAATTGATGTTTTGTAAGAATGGAAATGCACAAACTTTAGCATAACTATCAAAAGCATTTAGATTAAAAGGCATTTATTCAGCTGAAGTACCGGTGATTGTTCTACATTAGAGTTTTACACTAAACAAACAGTAATTGATGATTTCGTTGTGAGAGATAAGCGTGAATATCTCAGTAAGTAGTTTTACTTAGTGTAACAAAAACCAGATATATTCAAATCTGGTAAAATAAAATGTGGTACTACATTAATAGTTAGTCAGTCCTGGTAAATGTTGTACATGGTATTACTGTCAACAATTTATATATTTTCTAGGAAATTGATTGACGTTAATTAGTGTGCTACGTTAATCTCACAGATTTTCTGTCAAGGCTAGAATTCCTCAAATGCATTGATCTACCAGAAAGTAATTTTGTGGAGGAAGATATGGCCTTTCATGCATAAAACATACATTTCTGCTTAGTGAAATTTATCGTTTTCTAAATAGTCACGTTGCCTTTAAGGCAAGAGTAGCATTATTCACATTTAACATAACAATATTTCCAAATAATCACGTAATCAAAACAGGTGAGTAGAATTTTCTCCATAATCTATCATTTTCGCTATCAAAACTAGTAAAGAAAACAATTTATTAACAGAAATTGTATAAATTGTCTTCGATTCTGAAATATGGGGACCTAATTAGTTAAAAATCTTCTCTCATCGCAAAAGCGGAACATTCTAAAAATGTGCAGTCTACTAAGATGTTTAGTTTGTGTTGGCTCACCGGCTCATCACCGGCTCATCACCGGCTCAGCGTCACGTGAGCTACGCAGTAGCGGCAATCCAGTGAAATGGCCTCACGTTGACCTGACATAAGGCATCGCATCGCTAAGCAGAACATCTGAGTACCCTTCAGATAAGTGCTTTTACCCAAATCCACTTGGCCCATTTGTCTACCGATGTACCAGGTCTTCCTATACCTACTAAACCTCCACTCACTGGTTAACACACTGCGTGCTAATAAACGCCCTGCCTCATCTTCTGTCAAGCTCAAGAAGGCTAAACGTACCTGGAATAGACAAAACATCCTGCAGATTATCAGAATAATTGTTCTATACTGTAAAAGGCTTAATGGCCCTAAGTTGACCTGAGAGTATATTTACACTTCTACCCAAGGACATGTGAATCCCCCTTTAAACTTTTAGCATTGACCCTGATCTAATTGTCCAATTTGTTTACCGATAAAGCAGGTCAACCCTGTCTTGATGCTTCTTTACACATCCCCAACAGACACTCTGGGGCCGAAGTCCTTGTTTCAAAGGTCTTCAAGCAAAGAAAACGAAACTCTCGTTATTTCTTTTCCATGTTATATCTGGATGGAATAGTATCGTTGATGGGAAGAGTGGAGACTTTAAATATTCACAGTATTTTCTCCAGAGTCACAAGCCCTTTTTATGTTACGTTAACTATAAGCCGAGTGAATAAAGCAATTATTGTCTTTCTTCCTTTACAAGGAAAGATAATTTTACGTCGTTAAAGCAGTCTAAGTGTAAAAAGTTTTACAATTTGTTGGATAGGTACCAAATTTTCATATAAATCTTGCATTGTGAGGATTCCCTAAACCAGAATGTGTAGAGTGGTCATTTTACAGTTTGTTTACTCAATTGACTTTACCTCTATCTTTTGAACCATCAAAACATTGAAAAATTCGTATTTGCAGAAAATATGTGGCACCAATATAATCCCACTTTCTTGAAAGTTCATGTAAACAGTGAGCAGCAGTATATAAGGACTCAAACCCAAAGACTCACTCACTCATAAGTTGTAAATGTCTAAAACACTCTTTCTTATTCTACTAGCTTTCAGCGCAGCTTTTTCTAAGTCTGGTAAGTCCCTTTATTTCAGAAGTCCAATTCAGATTCAGTTGATGAGGCAAACAATGGAGACACGAATATGGAAAATGGAGCGAGTGCTTCAATGTTCAGTGCACTGAAGGAAATTTCAACAGAAGAGACAAATTTCAAGGCTCTGAGCTTACTTAAAGAATCCTGGGTGACAAAATGCTCACACTTGAACTTAGCAAATGGTAATTTTGCCTGCAATATTTCAATGCCCCAAGTCAGGTTCCATTTTGTAAGTTTTTCTACATACTGATTATACTTTTTCAGGCGTCGATGTCAGGTTGTTGCAACTTCTACTCAGCGAGAGTGAATATCGCTGGACTGAAATTGCGAGCAACATTCGTATATAACAAAGTAAAAGTTAACCTCGTTCATGTGGATGCGTGCACCATCGATCTCGTCGCAGTGCCAGTTGATTTCCGATTCAGAACCGCTGACGAGCTCATGAACGCATTCAAAGACGGTCTGAATAGCTGTATTCCCACGTGTCAGCACAGCTTTAGCCAGAGTGACCAACTCTCTGAGTCTCGGGCTGGTATAGATTTCGAAAATCCCTAATAAGCATCACATTTTTCATGCTATTCAACATCATCCACCGTCCACAGTTGCCTCATTGCTGCTTTTTGGCATTCTCCTCAAGTCATTATCATCTATGTCTTAATCATTAGTTTGTTTCAGGAAAAATACAGCTTTTCCGTTGATTACGTTGCATCATTGAATTCGTTTCTCTATTAGACTTTGGAAAGGGCCACTATTTAAGCAGTTACTAGCACCCTGTACATTTAACGAATTTGGGATTCATTTGTCTTTCAAGTATTCCATGTAATGGTGCCAGACCGGTCCGTCCATAGAAGATGAACAAACTCATCGTCAAACCACCAGCGCATAGGTCTCTTATGCGATAACTACTACTCATTGCGTGGCCTTGAGGCAGCGTTCGTCAGTGCCTTTAAACTTTACTCAATATCATTGAAATACATAGAAGGGAGAGTGTTCTCATCACCCTCTCAGCGCGAATTTAGCTACGCAGTCTGTAAGGCCTAGTTACTATCATATTGTCAATCTCGTACCAAGCCTGCCAAAGCTAGTTGGCAGTCTGGTAGTCTGAAGTGTATTGGGGATTTATAAGGAAGTAGTTGATTTTTTATAAGGTTTGCTGTTCCGAAGCAGTACCTACCAGTATTGCAACAAATATAAATCCAAAAAAGAAATAAATAAAGTACTGATTCTCAAAATGCAACAACTGCTTCATTTGTAGTGGCTCATCTCCATTGTAAACGAAATAATGAAAAATATGTGATTTCAAACCCGCAAATTTTGTTTCAATTCGACTTCTAGGAAACTCTAAAGTGGTCTACAACATTGTGAGACGAAGAAGACCGAAACAACCTACAAACAAGCAATACAGAAGTGTTCAAGAAATGGCCAAAACGATGGCTGTTGTTACCACTGCGAACTAGAAAACCACACATCAGGTCCCAGTAATGAACGCACTAGGGTCTACTGTCTACATTCGATTCGACAAGTTATTGCCAACCGAGAGAAAAGCGTTACTGTAGTTATCAGCGAGCGTCCACTTCGGCTTTACTTGGATATTGATATTAGGATAGTGCTCTAAGAACTGACCTATGCATGACTCATTCATCCATTTCAACGTGCGTGTCCTGAAACCTTTTGAGGATACGACGGGAAATTGCACACAAATGAGAGTACATTGTACCAAGCAACTCCTAATTTCATCCACTGGCAAGACAGGAAAACACGCTAATTCTTGAGGAGCGAAAAATGAAGAACAGCAGTCAACAAATCGAGAAAGCAACCTCAAACCAAATACAAAACAGGAAGAATTGTCGGTATTCTGGAAGACGCCCTATGCAAATCAAGGGGTAAATGAAAGATTGTAGTGACTCTTTTAACCCTTTATTTTATCGAAATATCTTTCAGTTAACATTGCTAAAGCAATTTTGTGTATAGATTTTACATAGGAAAAAAAAGACATAGAACCGGATTCGACAGGGAAGAAATCGATTTTCCTTATGATTTCCGAAATGGACTCCTATGGCCATTGGCCCAGGTTAACGAGCTTAAAGGAACATAACGATTTGTTAGTGTAAATAAGCGGTGAATCCTTGATCCGACAGAGTAAGCTAAGACTCAATGAACACTAGTCACTATTAATCTGAAAATACACCGGTCTGATAATCCCAACAAACATATCTGTTTATTTTTGCCCCAACGTCTTCTGGACTCATACAAATCACAAGGATTTGGAATTCTCCCACACTACCGTTTTCATTAACAAATGCTCAGACAGGAAATCTATTAAAGAAAGGGATTCAATTTCATCTTATTTATTGAATCATCTATCCGTAAAAAAGAAGTAACTTAAAACAGCACCTGTATATCGTGATGAAAAAGGTTATAAGCAATCATTTTCCATATCATAAGCTAATAGTTAAGTGGCATCATTCCTTTATACCCTCATTTTGGATTGAAGATAAACTTATAGATAACTGATAGCGAACAACGGAAATAAGAAAATAAACCCACGACTACTTACCATAGTATTTATTAAGATACAGGCTTTTTCGAGGAGTTAAGATATAAATGGCTAAATAGGGCTAGCTCACGGCAGGTCTATATAAGCTATTAAGCGAATTCGGTAAAACTTAAGTGTGAGAAATTCATCGAAGGTTAGTTAATGTCGTCTTCTTTATATTTATGCTATGGCGTGGTAGTGTTAATTCCACTGTAAGCATAAACAGTAATACAACTCAGTACTACTTAATTAATCTAGCCTAATCCGTTACGTCCAGCAAATACATTTATCCTCTTGCCAATTGTCCTTATGATTAATCAGTCTTCATGTAAATTCAAGGGAAATGTTGACTATATGAAGACTTGTGCAATTTCATCAAAAATGAATTCAGAATATGAACGAGAGGTTCTACTTGAGTTCGTTTGTGTGTTTATACACATTTTCATTATCAAAAAAACTGTAAAGACTAAACACACGCAAATACATAGCGTTTCCATTAAAAACTTCCTGCATACCTAAACGATACATTTTCCCCCAAGTTATAAATATGATTTGAGTCTTACAATTTTTTGAAGTATGAAACTGAAAACGGGTCAATGGAGCCTAGGAAACAGTTACCTGCAAATCCTGCTTTTATGCATCAACAGACAAAAAATAGATTCAGTTTTCAATAACAGCGGTCGTTGTTTGAAAGGTAAGGTATCTTAAATAATAACGAAACATTTACGGATTTTGAAAGTTTATTTGAAAACAGATTTCACATAAAAGGACAGCTGAATCACTTGGTATTTACGCGATATATCAATTCTTCAGATTCATGGTCTGGAATCTTTCAGCACGATTGATACTAAATCATTTTGGCCTTATCAACACAGTCCATGGAATGTTCTGTCCTTAATGCAGATTCAGAAGGTGTGATGATTATTTATCTTAGTAAACAAAAAACAGAAACTGTTGTTCAGCGTAGAGGTTTTCACTACACAAATAAAGGGGAGCCTGTAGCGCTTTATGCGCTGTGCTGACGTGACACTTGTTCAAGGACAGGATGCTATCGGCATGAGCCAATCAAAAATCGCTCTGTGGCTCTTTGTATCCTGCAACGAGAATGAGTACTCACGCCGCCGTACGACAGCGTGCTGTCAACACCTCAGCTTTCTTGTGCTAGTCCGTTTCTCCTAATACAAGTTTACACCTTCATCCGGGGTCTTCTCTTACCTGGAACGTATTTGGAAATCTTTAAAGTAATAACCACTTTAAACCTATTATTTAGTGTTTACAGGTTTAGCTCATTCGACTTCTTTATTTTGAGTAATTCATTTACCCTTATATATTATTTAGGATTTCAGATCAACACGACTTTAATGCAATTTTCATCAAACATGAATTCAGAAATCATCAGCAGAAAGCTCCAAGTAAATATGTTATGTTTATTCACACTTGCAACAACTCAACATTGCGTATACTTATAGTTTCATTAGTAAATATATCGGAACTATTATTAATACTTAAAATCATTAGGGTTTTAGGACGTAGATTCTTGGGATTCAGTTTCTTTAACAAGCTAGGTCTACTTACTTTTTTGACAACATTTTAAATTAAAGCTATTATTATCGTACTAGCTTTCGTACTCTTGTCGTTTACATTTGGTTCCCTTGAGTCTTTATTTCTCAAGTCAATCGATCTCAGCGATCAGCAATTCAATCTAACTCTCCGACCCTATGTTCGGGTACGCTCTTGCACGAAATCTGGCTTATTGTTGAGCAGGACTTTCTTTCTGGGCTGTTATATTTATCAAATATGACCAAACTATTTCACTCAACTGACAACTATACATATTTTCCTCTGAATTCAGGAAGTTTAAGTTCTCGTGTTCTTAATCCGATATGTGAAGGACGTAATGTCAAAGTGCCTAGGCAACCGTGCAATTTACACATCAACATTTTTAATTGGCTGGAAATTGGAATTGTTTGGTCGAAATAGCATGTCAATTTACGGCCATAAATGCAAAGCAAAGGCAATTTTAGTGGTGTGTTAGCACATCAACTGCGCTGCCGAAAACAGTTTTTCCTTACCATCTCGACTGGTTAGAGGACTAACTGAAGTAGGGACATAATGATTTATCGTTCATCTTTCTACATACCACTATTGTTAAATGAGCGACAGCGACAGCATTTTCCACAATGGAGTAAGTGCATGAAATGTGCCAAGGTCCAAATCCTGATTCTTCAGGTATATTTCTCAGAATTCGCAATATGATAGTTTTGATCGATTTAAGATAACATGTTCTCAAAATGTATCTTATTTGAATAGTCTAATAATTAAAATCAGGAAGAATAGGCACTTTGAATTGGGTGATTCGAGTTGAATTAGCAAACTGGCGACCCTAGACACCATTGCCCCATTGCATAACTCGAAAATCAGTTTTTGAAAACGTTCCATATGCGTTTCGCACACCTCACTCGACCTTCCTTTTTTATGAACGTCTTCGTCTGTACTTCAAAAACGGAGCCTATGCCCCTCCCACAAACACATCCGGTACAGAATAGTTGCTTACGGTTCTACCACTTGTTATGGGTCATTGGAACTTAGCAAATGCAGTAGGCCTCTCATCTTTCTCTGTATTGCTGCTAAGCTATTCCTTGTAGGTTTTTGGATAGTTGTAAGGAGGAGGATGTTTCTTATTCTTTCGCAAAACCCTAATATCTTAGGGACTTCGTTGAGTTACGCCAATGTTCATATTCACATCCTATAAAAATATTGCATTTCATATTCCCATAATTCCACATTAAAATTGCTTTTAAATATTAAATGAATTTTTGTTGGTTTATTTAAACAAACCCCCACTTCTTTTATAAATCATGGGAACTGCCTTTATTTCGCCTTATCTTTTGATACTAAGTTAGACGGACCGTGACATCTTTTTTTACCAAAGACTGCTTTATCTGAGTCTATGCCAGAAAAGATTGCACAATAGGTAAATACCACTTTTCATAGATTGATTAGGATTAAACTACTGGTTGACTTTTTCTTGTCATTTCTCAAAAAGTCAAGCAATCAGGATTAAATTATTCATTGATATTTAAATTAATATGTAAAATAACATTCACTGATTCAATTTTGAAAATGATATTGCTTCTTTTGGTGAAATAGATCTTTTTTGAACGAAAACCCTTTTAGTTACTATTAGGTTCCCTTTTTAGATAATATCAACTATCACAAATAAGATGAATTGTACTGAAACCGGAGAAAGAAGATAAAGTGTAGCTGCAATAGTGTGTGCGAGCGATGTGTGTGTTGGTGTGTTAAGCTATGAATGGCCTGATTTTTTTTCCGTAAACAGCATGGCCGATTAATCAAGATGAATGCAATCAACCCATGGGAATTCAAGTAGTTCGACTGTCCAGGAGTGCGATGTATTTATTGAATCACTAAAACTTATACATAAAATGCAAACACACAACATGTAATTAGTCCATTCGCTTATGCTCCTTAGGACAACGGATAGGTGATTATTAAATAAGTTTCGTTCGTTAATAACATTCCTACCATGATCAATGGCACTGCTGTACTTCAGCAGCTGGTAAGCTGTTGTGAAGATTCCCTTAGCAGGGAGCTAGATGCTGGTTAATCTTGGTAGAGAAAATCACATGGGATTTGCTGGCGATCCCCAGATAAGTGGTAGAGGTCACCTCCGATCACAAATTTGTAACTGACTGGTCACCCGCAGATCCTTTCTAACACGGATCAGAAACCCCTATGAAAGAGAAGGGAGCACTCTTCGAAACGTATGTGGTTTTTGAGATAAAAACTAAATATATGGCTCAGACTGGGGTTTGGAAGAGGTGGGATTTTATTAATTTAGCTGATGATGGGGACCGGGTCTTAGCCAGGCCACCACCATCAATATTCTTCTTCATTTCTTAGCTAATATATTTATTTTGGATAGTCGGTGGTAAGAGATTAAAGATTGTAGATGCATCTGCGTTTTGAAATATAATCCCATTTCATTCACTATCCTTTTGCGTTTTGATTAAGAAAAACTCTATTTTTATATTGACATTGTGAAAGTGATATTGTATTCATTAATATATAAATCTGCAGCATTCGCTACTAATAAACTACAGATCAAATTTCTTGACATTAAAATCAGGCTTAACAAATATCTTTTGCCTGAGCTCATTTGAATATAAGGTAATCCACTTCGTATATCAAAGTAACGGAATCCTGTTCGGTTTTGAGAATGCTAAATCAGCTGACTTCTTCATATCAAATTTAAAAGGTAGTGGAGACCTAAATAGTGTCTTATGCATGATATTATTGATTTTCAACTTTCAAGGTTGAGGATTCAAGAAAAAGGTGTTGGCGGATTAGGATTACAGTTATTTGGTGATTTGTCGCTTAATATTTTTGTGTTATTAGGGACATTATTAAAATCAGTCTGTAGAACCCAGACTACGATCTCAAACTTTTATTGATACAGAAGTAGGACAAAATTGTGAAAGCACTTAAAACGTTGGCATCATGCACTTTAGACATGCTAATGTGTATGCTTTTTATTTTACTCCTATTTTATATATTTATATAATTATATTTTTACCAATATTATAAAAAAATGCAACCTTACAAACATGCGAAAACTCTCGAACCCCCAAAGAGGTCAAACTGTTGGTTTTTATATGGCAGGCACTAGTGTAACAAAACTGCCCTAGTGGTTGATAATTCAAGGGGTTCTATCGTAAAATTAATGACCGTCGCCTTTGGAAGTGTAGACAAACGTCCTCACCTAAGCGCATTTTTGGCCGAAAGTTAAAGTTATCTGAGCGAGACCGTCGGATTCTAGACCTAATTGTTGGCGGAGATTTCAAGACCGCAGCTCCCAAAATCACTGCAGAGGTCTCCAGTGAACATCTGCAGAGCCCAGTTTCCACGTAACAAAACTGTTCGTAGAGGCTGCACATGGGAGCTGAATTAGAAACTCTACTATCAAAGACAATTTGTTCAAAGCATATAGAGTGGTGGAGTGGAAACCCCCAGAATTGGTCTCATCTGGTTACCGCAATGCCTACACCACCTCGAACTCACTATTGTGGTCTATTTATGGTCGATTTTAGAAACTCAGATGAGAAATCAACTAGCGCCGCCGCCGTAAAAAAGGATAAAATGAAGTTGGAAATAAATCCCAGATTGTATGAATAAATACCTAGGCGAATCTAGGCCGTAATTTCTGCAGAGGTTGGACCTCTATCATCCTAAAATATATTTTGTTGGCATTTTATTTGTGTTTCCAATATATATATAACCTTCTCATAAACTATAAAGGGCGTATATTTGGAATGCTTTTAAATAATAAACGAGTTATTAATATGCAATTTTATTAGGAATTGTCTTTCTCAACAGCTCCTCGCATAAAATATCCCAATCCCATTTTGGAAACGTAATTCCTTTTAACTGCCTTTTATGAGACAATTGTATCATAGCAATTTGAATGTCTTTAGTGCCTGCCATCATTATGGATAACTTTCTAGGGATTTCTCGATCTCAGAGCACAAGATGAACATCTACTAGCCAGCATCGACCCTGACCTCCTTAATTTGGTGGTTATCGATAATCATCAGCTTACATTAAACCGTTCCATGATTTATTTCGTTCCAATTTATCTTTTATAACTTATGATTTTGAACTTTAATGTTGCAAATCTAGCAAAAAGTCAACTTTCAATTGCTCCGTTAATTTATTACGTATATTTTAAATCGGTTCCAATCTTTTGTATCACCCCTGCGTCCGATTATTTGAAACTAATTATATCAACCAAGTTCGTATTGCGTTTACTCATAACAACCAAACCTAAGCACCTGTATACACCCTTACATCACACACACGAATTCATCTTTCGCCGGTTTTGGGACATTTATTTTATTTGAAGCTACTGATCTATCTAGAAAAAAAGAATCAGAATATGTCTAATCGCTAAAGCAACATTTTTGCATCCCTCTAAATTCACCCTGAAAATCAGGTTCACAACTTTTTGAGGATATATTTGACACAAAACTTGACTAACCCAACAGACACACATACATGTTATTGAGTTTACTGTATTGTACTCAAAATTAAGCTTACCGTATTTCCCCTATGTTGTTATTAGGTTTAGTCACTAACCCCTCTTCTTTTAAATCACTTTTACTAGATTTAATTACTGCTCAACCTGGGGATCTTTTGATTTTGTATCGTCCAGGAAAAAAATTTGCTTTATACCAAATAAGGATTAAGAAAAACTGACTCGTGTAATGACCGATAGGAGATGTTTCTCCACAGCTGACGAAGTTTTCATCAATATTCGATGCAATATCCGATGTATATATTTTGAAATAGGTCTTCAAGCAGATGCAAGATAATGTTTATATAAGCTCATGCAAGCAAAATACCATTCAGAATGATCTACAGTACTGCACAGCTTTCTCATTTAAGCTTTTTAGTGAGTTTTACGAAAAGTATCTTTTTACACTAATTTGATTCAATTTCTGAATGCACATGCAGATTGATTAAAATCAAGAACATTAGAAAGAGGTTGACCATCTCGGATCTTATTCGTTGTGTGTTGGTAAATTCCACAGGACCAGTGTTCTGGTGCTTAATCACCGCTCAGAAACCCCAGAAGACGCTACGTTCATTTATAGTAAACTCTGAAACTGCCAGAGTCCATTTTGTTTCTGATATAATGCGGTATAAAGTCATAAAGAAGGCTGATTATGTGACAGAGGAGGAGTCGTGGCACGGGGCTGCGTGAAGCCATAAACGGATATCATTGTCTAGTTTGGTGTGTCAGGTGTGGAGCATGAGATTCTGGGTATGTGCAAGCCTGCAATTAAAATTAGGATATAGCCACGCCACTCCAAACTATTTTTGAGTTACACCTTCAAAGATCTATTTCATTAGCTTGTGATTATCTTGAACAATAAGATATTTAACTTTAGAGCTGTTTAATTCGTTACTACGGCAACTCGGAGTTACCACGCCTCCCGTCTCTAGTGGCCGTTATCGATTTTAACTTATCTTAATCGGACCACTTAAGCTAGCATAGCACTTCGAAATTCAGTTTAAGCAAAATAATACCCCTTTTACTTTATCTACGAAGCAAAAATGTACATCAAACAGATCAACGACGAAACCTTTACTACCATTTGGGAAATCAGTAAACGTCTCCAATTATTTACTATTGTGCTTGTGTTATATCTACAGAAAACACAATAATATTTTTGTGATTATCTTAAACAACGGTATATTTACCTCAAGTTATTAACTGAATAAACTTAGAGTTACAACGCGTCCCGTCTCTTACGGCTTTTATCTATCGTATCGTTCATTAATCAGCATGGCACCTTCCTACTTTACATCAGCTTGACATGGAATCTCAATACACATTTCTCAAAGTAATTTTAGGAAGAAATGTGGCCATCGAAGGGTCTTAGAGATGGAACTAAATATATTCTGCCAAGTAATTACTGGGATCCACGGCGGAAAAGGCGATTTCGAATACTACTTCTAATTTGTGGTAATTATGTGAGAAGACGTCAATTAAGTCAAAAACTGCAATATATCCAAGGAAAGGTATTTTGGGCTTTTGAATACTGTACTTTTTAGTTTCCAATAATTATTTAAATACTGCGAAAACTCATGAATGTTAATATGGGTGGTTTGAAGAGTCTCTGAATCAATTATGCAATTTAGCTTTCAAGCATACAAAAGATTGCTAAGAATGCTTTGCGTTCTCGATCTCATTGGACTGAACTTAACTTCAAACACGTCCCACTTTATTGCTCACTCTACCAAGGAACCCAAACCGACGCCCTGCTACCTTTATAAGCTCAACGTAGCCGTAGAAGATCAAAAAAGACTCAAAATTGAACTAGCAACCTAGATCTAACTTTGAAGAATATTGGTAGGTTTTCCAGTCCTCGATGTTTTTGACGAATACTCCATGCAAATAATTTGTTTGTATCTAAAACACGGTCATCGAATATGAACACGAAGCAAGATAGTTAATGCCCTGATATGGATGCAAAAGATTGCCGTTTAACTAACTCTGGACAACGCCACCAGTAACCACCAACCGATGGAGATTTGCAGCCGTAGGTATCAATAAGAGACCGATTTGACTACAGTTGGAAACCGGCTCTGACAACTGCATAATTTCTACGGATTTCTGCATAAGACTCCAAGGACCAAAACCAATTATTAAACTCTCCATTGCTTATATTTGATCACACTATGCTGATACGTTCACTAGAATGTGCAAAATTACTATTGTTAGTCAACTCCTGATTCACAAATTGAATAAATTCGCTTGCGTCAAGGAATGCAGCGATACCTTCATGACTCATCGACTGCATACACTTCGGATGCGCGAGTCCCGATGGATGGCAAATGCAGACAATTGGGGTACGTCGTCTGAAATATGTTGCATCTGCCTCGCGGGAGTGGAGAGGAATCTGCAACTCAATGGGTAACTGATGGTACCTAAAATGACCATAAACTTAAAATGGTCTTGATGTTAACAGAGTGGAAATGATTACCAAAAAAGCTTCCAAAGACCTCTTGGATATGATTAATGAACTCTTCTACTACTGGCAGCCGAGAAACACTCAGGGTTTTTGTCTTGCAACAAACCACTAGCAATACGGTGTTCATCGAAACTACCGCATTAGTTCACGGCATTCAATCCTGGACCGACAGATGGATTCAATACAAGTGGATATGGAGGGATTTGTTCACAAATCTCTACAAATTTTTTGACTACCCCACATCCAACCTAGGAGCACCAATTGGACGTAGAGTAGGCGTAAATCACATATCTGTACTCTAGTATAACCAGCTCTCGAAGAAGGCTCCGAGTATCTGATTCAGCATCAGAGATCATCTCCTTCAAGGGCATAGTATAAAATTAATAATGAGGGGGAGCACTCATGCGTAGAGGACGTTGACGTTAAATTTGATCTGCCATCATAGCCATCAAAGACAATGCCAGCAGGAGACTACGGAAGTCAGTTCATGTAAGTCCTTTAGCTGAACACATTTAAAGTCCTGAACCCTGTTAAATATAGCCTCAACGAGGACGCTACTTGAACGTTACTTGATCGACCAGTGATTATCCGCGGCAACCTGGCTTGAGCACCTATTTCTTCTTTTCTTTAGCAAAAGTGATTCAGCTGGAGATATTCTTCCCAAGGTCGGAGCACTCAGTAGAAATATCATCAATTATTCCTTCTCATTTTTTCATTGACAACGTTTTATTAAGCTTGACAGTTTGACTGGGACCCATTTTCAATACAATATGTACTCAATATGTGTAAAGATTACTCTGTGTTGAAGAGATTCGAATGAAACTATTGGATACCTCAACACTTTATTTTTTCTTTTAATGCGAGTATGAAATTTAATGAGATGGAGAAGTTGATGAAATTTGCACTGGCCAATTATTTATATCAGTCGATACCCCATCAACCTCGTTAACTATATAGCAACTGAAATTCATTCAGTGCTTCGTTAAGGTTGCCACTACTTCTCTGCTTTCCATCAGAAATTGAACAGAAGCCTTCAAAAAAACATTTGAATAGGTAAGCTTTCATCTACTCATGTGAGCCTTTAATAATCATTATTTGAAGATCATGGTCCTAGGACTATTTATTTTTAATGTTTCTATTTCATAATAGCAATATAATGAGAATTAGTGCAAGTCTTCTGGATTATATTGAAGTAACGAAATTCTGAAATGCCAAAGAGCGAAATCACCGAATGTATGGCCTTCTCTTTCAACCTATTTCCATTATTATATTTTAACCTCACTGGCTGCTACAGTGGTAATGCCAACTAAATTTGCAATTGATATATTTATGAATGATAAGTCAGTTTTCAAATAAGTTTTATTGCACAATAACCACATTTAATGAATAAGCTAATATATATTTATGAGGTATTGATGCTATCTAAAGTAATGCGATTAATAATATTACGTTCTGTTTCTAGGATAGTAGGCCACCAGATAAACGGATGCGTAATGTCTCAAAACATGTTTTCGTAGAAGTGCAACGCGTCCTAGTAACAACATAAACAATTATACATATTTTACAGTCAATAGCAAATGCAAAATAAATTATAGTCTGAAATAATCAGAAAATTATAAATATAATTTTCTGGAGTTACAACATAAGCGTGCAATGGCTTTTGCAGTTAATGAGGGCCTCGACATATTTATTCATGGCAAGTTCATTCGACTTGCAGCACGTGTTCTTTTTTCTAGAAATGCAAGCATAACATGTCAGAGCATGTGCAAACGGTAACCAGTAATATGGTTATTGCATTATTGACAGGTACACATAGAAGCACTGGGATTGGTTACTGTGTTATAAATCGAAGTAGGTTAGTTTCATTGTAATCAAGGAAACCAGTTAACAAAACATTTCAACATATATCACATTTATGCTTAGAATACCACATATTCTGCACCAATATTCGTTTGTTATATCGAGATTGATTCATTTATGGATCGGGTTTCAAAGGATAACCAAATAAATATTACTTGAATTAACTCCAAATTTGATTTAAAATCAGGTGGAACAATATTCATAAATGAAATAAGGAAGTCCGTAATTAGAACTAAAGCAAGGATTGGTGCAAAATATTACCTTCGTTTTATTTAACCATAAAATTAAAACTTACGAATCGAAATTATGCAACAATAAGCTTTTGTCGCGAGCCAGGAGATTAAGGTAGTCTAGGGAAAATCTATTTATCACAAAATATATAACATAAATAACACTTTGCTCGATATTCACATCATACCCATTGGTACATTAAAAGTAATATATAATTAAGCGTTGCTTTAGATTTTTGCTGCTTTTCAAGGCAAAGCTATTTATCGAGGTGATGAGTCTAACTGATTCTTGAACCAAGTTGTATCTTTATCCTTTTCTATATAAAGGAGAAATATGTTTTAAAAGATTAAGGGGGCCTAAAATACGACTACAGTGTTTGCCAGATGGAAAAGATGTGATTGCCAAATATAAGGAAACACTTTTTTAGCTAACATAGGTTTTGACTCAGAGCACTGATCTGGATTAAGTTAATGTTTTACACAAGCAAAATAAGGTTTCATGGTGCCTTCATTCGTTTGAAACCCACGTTCATGAAGTTGAAATAAGGACTAGCCTACCAGTAGATCTATTAGGTTGAATAATGCTTTTCTTCCAGGCTTGTGGTGACTTTTAAATACTCTCTAAAGTGCATTTGGCGTTTATATAATCCAAAAGGCCTTTCACTTTGCTCTGAATCCAGTTGGCATTGGCTTTTGCGCGAATTGTGCTAAGGTTGGAGAAGCCTTCGAAAAAGACCACGATTTCGACTCCTTTGGCATTCTGATGGATTTTTGATAAATAAGTTATTAGTATGGGTATTCCGCTATTAATATACTTATAAATATCTGTTTTATACATCAGAAGTTATCATCAGTGTGAGCAAGAGTTTAAAAGACTTCAAGGGTAATTCCTCAAGGGCTCATTTACCCCTAGTTACTCTAATCAAATTGTGAGGTGACGAGCTACATAAGCTTTAGTCTTTTTAATGACAATGGGCATGATTTTTGGCGATATTTTTATCATTGGAAATTCCAAGATGTCGATGGCACTCAAACGTCATAATGGATAGGTTTTATGGCTCTTATCCAGTGCAAAACTGAGCTGAACACGTGCACTGAAAGGTCATTAGTGATTCACAAAATGGCATTGTGGTACAATCAGAGGACAATTCATTTCTCAAAACGAGGACTTTCTTCAGTGAGCCTTTGTTTCAAATATGACCATAGGATTAGTTCTAAAATTAATAATCGGTAGATTTTTTGAATGTTGTTGTTTATATATTAGATCGAAAAATAGGCAATTTTTATAGTAAAATACTATATTAGCAAACAATATCGTGATTAAGATGACATTGTCCCTTAAGCTTGAGCATGAGAGTAAACGGACTGGCATGCTCAAAACATCTGTCGCTGTTTATCTTTTCATTATGCAAATGTTGTTTAGAAAGAAATATTTAAAAATCGGAATGAAATAAAATTAATATACCTTTTGTGCAATATCATTGCACATTTATGGGAGACAAAAATAAATAAATAACATTTCTTTATTACAGTGCGCTTTTGAGACAAGGTATGCCACATTTCTCAAAGCGATGACAGTGATTGACTGAGAAATAACGTCATATTCGTTACGACGGTTGCCACAGCAATGTAGTACAAGATCTGATTCAGCTCAGCTAGCCACTCTTCATTCCCCAAAATGCCATTAGCTAAAGTCTCAATTTTCGACTTCGCAACAACAGCGTTTGCAGGTGAGCCAATAATTCAAGTCAGTTAAAAGCATTACATTCAACATTTCCTAAGGTTAACCTTATATAATCTTTAATCATCTGATTTATATGAAATCTCGGAAAAGTAATCTCGTCTATGTTTGTATTTTTTCTAGACGTTACTTCTGATGACCTGTTTGGTGCTAGAATCGTCCTTCAAGTCTTAGGGTCGGTGTATCTAAAACTGGGTTTAGCACCTAGTGCTGTGAATGAAAATTTTAAATATTCAATAAATATCCATTAAATCAAAAGATCTTTTTAAATAATTAGGGGTTTATACGTGTGGTGAAACACATGTAAACAAAATCCTCAGCATGAAAGAGGCGGCAAACTGCGCTATAAACAAAGACGGAAACACAATAGAAACAAAAGACATTGGGATGTGCTACACAGATGATGGTAATGTTTTTTTCCTTATTAAGAACTCCGTTTTTCCATAGAGTTTCTTCACATGAGACTTGATGAGCTTTGCAAATTCTGGGCCATCGTTTTTTCGACACCCAATGGTGAGACCCTTAAAACAAGACGGGCGAGAAATTTGAGAATACCAGGCCTAACCTCAGCATCTTACTTTATTCGGAAGTGCAATTTTAGTGGTAACAGCAGGTATTTAAACAGAATAAGTAAATTTTTGACAAAATTTGCACATTAAAACTGTTGATGCATAGTATAAAGAATAAATAATAGACCCAGCCTTTTGTAACACTGACTCTTGATCGATTAGGTTAAGTGGATGCGAGCCTCCGTTTCCCCACTCCCATTTCGAGGAAGGTAATGATCATGTTGAAATATCTTTCGGTTACAAAACAATCAGCATACTGGATATGAAACCCTCTTCGGTGGATCCTACGGCAGTTAAAATACCTAAGCAAATCTTTAACATTCCTAGTCCAACCTCTACAATAATGGGAAACCTCACTGTGAGGGGGAAACCGATAAAGAGGAATGTGGTAAGTTAGATGCCAACAAATATACTGGATGGTCTTAAATGGTTTTAATGTATCCTCTTTCTAATTGAAAAGGACCCTTTGAGAACAAAATTGGAACTCTCGTCTCAAAAAGTAAATTCGCTAGAGGGGCGACAAACGAACGAGTTGCGCCTTCGAGTACAATAGCCACTGGATCCTAGTGTTCTGTGAAAAACAAGTAAACAGGTAATTTATTCGCTAAGATCTATTCAATAGGTTATTCTCCTTAAATCGCGGAATGCGCAAGTACGCATATCGTTTATCATTTATCATCTTATGAGGCATTTAAATTTCACCTTTAACTTTTTGCAATTAGTTCTAGCAAATAATATGAGCGCATTTGTTTGTTTAATAAAATTATATAATGTTACACTTGGTGGGTATTTGAATTCGATCTGCACTTTTAAAACAATTGATCATTTAGGAAACGACGTGATAATAACACTTAAACTAAGAGCCTTAGTGTTTTATATTTACTTATACCTGCTGATAAACTAAGGTGTTATTAAAGTAGTACCAACATTGTGATGAATGATTACATTTTTTTCGGAATACCTAGTCATAACAACTATTGAGGTGCCAGTAACTCCCGGGTTTCAAATGTTCGATTCCACATTCTCTTATGCTTCCTTATGGACACTATTCCGTTGTTGTTTAATATTTAAAAAGCCTTGTATTATGAAAAAACAGGAGAATACACCTCGCTGCTCTCAAAGGAGTTTTTCATATACGTGATAATAGGGATCCATTCAATTAATTGTGTTTGTCTGTTTACAATATACAGAATAATTTCAAAGTATACTTCCCACGCTTTTGAAACACAAAGATGAAAATATCTTAATGTAAATGCTATCTGAGTCGAATAATGTCATAATTTGTATAATTATTAGGCAAGTGAGCTTTCGATGTCGCCATGGGCCAGTGTGGATGGAAACTACTATTTGTAAAACGATAAATTCCAATAAGCTGGATTACATGCGATATACAAGTAAAGTCATATCTTCCTCTGCAAAACCACTTTCTGCTAGTTCAATGCCTTTGAGGAATTCCAGCCATGACAAAATCTATAAGATAACCATAGCATACTAACCCAAGTCAGATGGTTTATCTTTAGATATCAAAATAACTACTAAGTAATAAATCAGTTTCCTACTAAATGTACAACTTGTTGCCAGTTGTACTAGGTGCAACATTTACTGGCACCGACTAATTAGTATGTAACTTCACATTTTATGTAAACAGATTTCAATATAATTTAGAATTCGAAAACTTTATAACAAAGTAAGCTTAAGTAAGCTTAATTGGACATAAATTTTTTGAACAAAACAGCAGAAAGAACAACTAGAAGAAAGGAAGGAAGGGAAGTGATGGTTAGCGGAGAGCAGAGGGTAAACGTGGAGAGGCGTCACGTCATTTAATGGTGATTTACCAATTGGGAGCAACAATTTTAGTAGAGATTCATAAATTAGTTCAGTCTGGTAAAACTGTCTTTGGAATTCAGCATCTGCTTTTCTAAGAGGCTAATTGACTGGCAGTTTTGTTCAACTGCCCACTATAAGAACGTGATTTGGAGCAAAAGAATTCTGCAAGTGAAATTAACATCCTATATATTGAGGGGCAAGCGGACCGTAATCCAGAGTCCTTAAATAAGTCGAAGGGTTTTAACTACGTCATTTCATTTCCCATTGGGAATTGTACACAGCAGCAATTTCAAACTAAAATAATTCTTCTCCTACAGGCTAGAATGAAATATTGATATCATCATGAGGGAACTTCGTAAATCTGAGGCATTGAGCATTAGTGTGTGTGCGCAACCTTCCACTGGCAGAGTAGCCTGGCAAGAAAGCAGGTTCACATTGAAGTTCACATCTCGTTTGGGAAACCGACATTCCTAAAATGCTTTTCATAGTTGTAGTGAGGTGAAGTAGAAGAGAAGGATAATGCTAACAGACCTTTCTACAAAGAATACATTTTTTCGATGATGGTGAATGGTAGAATTTCAGATGCACTTAGCGTTCTCGACTGCACATTCCTTTGAAATGAGCCAAAAAATAGCGTGGTCTTGGTGAACTAACTCTAAAGTCTCTCAGTCCATGAATTTACGACATTGTGACTCAACACATTCTTGCGCGTGCCCTGAAGGCAATTCAAAGCACTAAAAATGCACACGGGCTAGAGCAACCCCTTCTTCTCTCCCTTAGCCAGGACCTGGCTCACATTCTCTTTATTGATTCAGACGTCTTGCAACCTCTCCTACGAGACATTAGATAGCCTTCTGGAAGAGTGCATGTAACATCGTAGATGGTAAACGTTCGATCAAGAGAACAGCACGTGCTCATGCATTCGTTAGTAGTTATATTTATGGAATGGTGGCTTCAAGTGGATATCTAGGCACATATATATGAAATGGGATAACATTCCAGACGAGAGTACCTCTTGATAACAAGTTGGTCGGATAACGTAGGGTATTTTTAGGCACCAAGCACCATGCACATGCACTCTTTTACCTCGGTGGCAGATAGAGCGACCCTTACATCCTTGAACCCAGAGACATTTCGGTAATCCACCTCAGAATCTAGGCCTACCATCGCACCCATTCCGATGTCGGCGTGGTACTTTTGCTCTACAACAACGTATTCTAGACACTTGGGTAATTTAACTTTACAGACCATTGCCAGTACTACGTTTTCCGTACTCTCCAATGAATCGCAACCTCTCCCACCACCTCAGGGCTGTTCTTCCTCACACTCGAACTGCAGTACAAGCCTGTTGTCGTAAGTTTCTTTCAATCTATTACTCGGAGTTTTCTTAGGTAGTTAGAGGACAATTTGCCCTAGATTGCATGAATACATGGTTTTTGCCTACTCTAATTCCTGCAAGTACCTTAGTTGTTTATCTTCCTCCTGTAGTTGATTAAGGAGTTGTTTCATAAGCCATCGGATAAGACACTATAATCTCGTAGCTAGTTCATTTCCTATATTATTTTTAAGGATGTTCTTCAAAATTGTTGACTAATAATTATGCTTGAGAGTTGAATCAAGGTTAATTGGTCGGTTTTCCTTATTTCACACACATTGCCTTTAAAGCTGTTTCCTGGAGCAAATGCGGCAGACAGCTTCTTTATCAACCTTGAGGGGAAGGGGATGGTGGGGTGTGTGATTTGTTGGATACTTTGCTCTCCTTCTGCCCTCATCAACACTTTCATAGCAACCACGTCGGAAGTGGATGGTGGATGCAGTGGCTGCCTCAGTCTCGTAGATGGCGGTACGTAGCTAAAATCCGGCGAGAGACTGAGTTCGTGGATCAGATCTACACTGAGAAGAGAGAGACGTAGAGAAGTTAGAGATGTGATAAGCCATTGTACTGAACAATGATCTCGGTGGTGATCGATATTTCGAGCATCCTCATTACGTCAGTGTTAATTATGTTGATGTCAGTGGATGCATTTTGCACTATTTTAAGGGCAATAAGAATCTATGCAGGAGCCTATGGAGTTCACTGGCCTAAATGTTTTCAACAATTTAGGAAAGGGCATCCCTGTGAAATGAAATTCACTTACTAAGTATTCAAGTGGTCAGGTATTTAAGAGAGCCATCTTAGATACCAATGTTGCACATCGACTCCGTGAGTAAAATAGAAACGCCTTTACTGTATTTCTATTTACGGTTTCTCTTTAAAATTCCACGAAAATGGCTATTTTAGAAAACCAATGTGATACCGTCTCATCTTGGAACGTAAGCCAGATAAACGGTAACGATTTAATACAAACTGATGAATTCGTTAACTGTTAAAATTTAGGATTCTCATTTTATGAAGACTTCCCTTCACCTGAAAAAATACCTGAAATACTTCAACTCGCAAGCGAATCAATTGAAAAACTGCACGGTTTCCAAGGCACCTCCAATCTACTGAAGTCAAAAATTGAATTCCCAGGGCATTGCATTTGGTATAAGGGAGCCTCATTTCAACTGCTCAGACCTGCATTTCCTACTTGTTTACTTGCTTTAAATTCAATTTAGTAAATGCGATTTAGTTATTTAAAGTCATACGAAGTTTGTGGATCATTCAATTTTTCGAAATTAGTCCTACCAATTTCTGCAAAATTGGTCTGATAGTTGTAATACACTAACTGTTTCTGTCTTATTCCCGACAGAGGGCAAGGTAAATGAGAATGCATGTGCAACTCCTGCGAAATATTGTTTCACTGGTATTTTCATACAGTCTAAATGAATCCCAAAGACGTTCAATGTACAGGGTGGTAGTAGCTGCTTAAATAGTGCTCTTTCACAGTCTTATAAAAAAACGAATTCAATAAGGCTTTATTTATCCAGAAAAAAACTCATGATTAGGACAAGGGATAATTACTTGAGATGAATGCGAAAAGAAATGATGAGGCAACTGTGGGCTGTGGATGATGCAGAATATGATCCAAAACTTGATGTCGATTACGGGTTTTCGAAATCTATACCAGCCCGAGACTCAGAGAGTTGGTCACTCTGGTTAAAGCTGCGTTGACACATAGGTATACAGCTATTCAGAATGTATTTGAACGCCTTCATAAACTTGTCAAAATTTCCTATTGAGAAATTGACTGGTATTGCTACTACATCGCCGTTGCACTCATCCACACGAACGAGGTTGACATTTTCATTGTTGCCAAAAGCGAATGTTGCTCGCAGTTTCAATCCGGAGATATTCACTCTCATTGAGTGTAAGTCACCGTAGTCTGTAATGAATGCCTGAAAAATATAATCCGTATTTAGGAGAACCTACGAAATGGAACGAGACTTGGGGCATTGACATATTGCAAGCAAAATTGACATTTTCTACTGTCAAGCGTGAGCATTTTGAAACCCATGCTCCTTTATTTAGGTTTAGCGCCTTGAAATTTGTCTTTTCTATCGAAATTTCCTTCAGTGCACTGTACATCGCAACACTTGCTGCATTTTCCATATTCCTGTCTCCGTCGGTTGCTTCATCAACTGAATCTAAATTCGGTTTCTAGAACAACGGGACTTACGAAACCTAGAAAAAGCTGTGCTGAAAGCCAGCAGAATAAGGAAGAGTGTTTTGGTCATTTACAAATTATGAGGGGGTGAATGAGTGAGTGGGTGGGTCTTTGGGTTGGAGGACTTATATACTGCTGTTCACTGTTTACGTGAACTTGCATGAAAGTGGGTTCATATTGTGTCTCACATATTTTTCTGCATAAAGGAATTTTAAGTGTTGTGGTGGCTCAATCGATATAGAAAATTCAGTGGAGTAAGGAAACTGCAAAAATGACCGCGCCTCACATTCTGAGTTAGGGATTCCTCAGAATGGATAAATCCCATACTACCCGTCTTTCAGAAATCCTTAGCTTGGTTTAACACTAAAATATGAAAAATATAAAAATATCACCTCAGCCATTGGTACTAGGCCAGTTTTATATAAAAAATGGTACTTATCAAACAAATTTTAACAATTTTGCACAGACGGCATGATATTTTATTTTTTTTGCTTGGAAAAAAAACATTTGCCTAATTTGCTCAGCTGAGCGGACGGTTTAGACTTATAGTCAACGTAACATCAACCGGGTTTGCAACTCCAAAAAAGATGCAGCAATAGTTAAAGTCTCAACTCTTCTTTTCAAAGATAGCTACCAAGCCTGATATAAACCAAGAAAAATATAAGGAGAGTTAGTTTACTTTACAAGAAGATTCCTATAATGTAAGGACGAAGAGAGATGTGACTGTACTCTCCGAAAATACTTCATTCGGCTGAGCGCAGACCTATGTTAACTATTAGTAAAGGTGCGTTCCCACTTGGCTTGGAGATTCGCAGTAACATACACTGCAAATTTGAAGTCTCCGATTTAAATTCTGAAGAAATCAGTCAGTTAGTCAGTCAGTCACCCTTTTGAGGGCGCTTCTAACGGGATCTGACCCTGTCAATAAGGAAATGTAGGAGAAATCATTATTGGTTCCAGACGTCTTGATGAAGGAGAATCAATCGTTTGCCTAGTCAAGACAGCAATCGCATTATTAGATTATTCCATCTGCTAGAGTACCGATTTCATTCGCGCAATTATAGGAGATTGATAGTTTAAATGATGTAAGATCGCAGTAAATGCACTTTGCTAACAACTTTGAGTCGAAATGGGGTTTATTTCTGCTTAACTCGAAAGTGTCTCACTTAAATATACCGTTGGTTTATTCTCGAAATAAATGTCAGTTAAATGAATGTTTGCAATTTGAAACAATTCTTGTGTTCTGTGAATCTGTATAATGATGAATTCAGGTTAAGCTACATTACGTAGTAGCTCCACTTAGCTACTGACAGTATCTTTATTGGAAACTATTGGATTTTGTATTATTCAATGCCTATTTTTACACAAATCCGCCCTTCTTAGTAGAATGTTGATTAATGGGCTCATGCGTATTTCAAACACTCAAGATTCGAGGAAAAGGAAAGCTTTAGGAATCTTAAATGGTGCTGAAAATTTCATTGATCGCATCAAATTTCTGATGCAAATTCAATGATTTGTTGCAGAACAATTTACTGGAAACTAAATTTTGGTACTCTTACATTTTGAACTTATATCTTTCCATTGCCTTGATAAATGCAAATAGAATACACCCCTTCATATTTTCGTAATTCTATAATAATAAAGTCGGCGATGTACTAGGTAAAATGATTTGAAAGCTTTGCGAAACCTTCTGCACAACAATTCA